>ANSM01006592.1:0-10183 GCA_000347735.1 Cercospora canescens BHU | reverse complement strand
CGACGAGCCGCGTGGTGGATCGCAGCCTCAAGACGCCTCGACGCCGCAGCCGGGCGCCACCAGCTGATGAGGCAGAATCCGCTGCCGAAGAAGACATGGTCAATGGTGTTGAAAGTGGCCAGAGCGATCTGATCGAGCAACTCAGGCATGAGAATGACGAACTGCGCCGTAGTCTCGGGGCACAGACAAGCATGTTGACTTCTCGCAACCGGGAGCGCGAGCGGTTACAAGAAGAGATCGAAAGCTTAAAACTTCTGCAGCGCAAGGGCGATGGGAGATCTGTGGCGGGCGAAAGCATCTTCGAGCGATCCATTTCCCGCGCCCACCAACGAGCGCAGTCTCGGCAGAGTGATCAGACTGCCGTGACAGAAGCCGAGCGAGATGAATGGCACAAGAAAGAAGGCGAACTTCGGGACGCCAACGCGGAACAGAGACTCAAGTATCAAGAGCTCGACCGAAAACACAATCAATATCTGAATTACATCCAGGTGCTGGAGAGTGACTACCAACAAATGGAGACCGAGCTGGAAGAACTGCAGCAAGACATCAAAAATCTGCAGCAAGAACGAGATGAGTTACTTGCCTTTGGCGAAGACAAGGAGCAGGAACTCGCAAATCTCAAAGAAGAAGCTCTCGAAGAGATCAATGCGCTCGACCAGGAGCGCGAGAAGTTGGAGAAGAGTTTGGAGGATACATACACCAAGCTCGAGAAGACACAGTCGAAACTGCAGACTACCACCGAAGGTTACCAGGGTTTGCAAGCCGAACTGCGCGACATCACAGCACGAGTGATCGACCTGGACGATGTCAAGACGCATAACATGCGTACCATCGAGACCCTCGAACAACAGATTGCAGAGGCGGAGGAAGAAATTACTAAGTGGGAACAAAAGTGCAATGAGCTTGACCAAAAGAACCGCAAGCTTGAAATTACCGAGGAAAGCTTGCACTCGGAGATCACGTTCCTCAGAGAAGAGCAAGAAGGGGACAAGATCAAGATTGGGGAGTTGGAAGGCTCGCTTAATGCCGCACATGCAACCATTCAGGACGAGCAGGAGAAACTGCGCGAACTGAACGAGAGTATCGAGGAGGAGCGAAGACAACGCGACACACTCGAGAACAAATCTAAGGAAGAAGTTCAGAAGGTGCTCGATGACCTCAATGCCGAGAACACGAGAGCGAAAGATGAGATTCGCAGGCTGAGAAGAGCGCTTTCAGCGAAGGAGGTCGAATTTAATAGCGAGAAATCGAAGCTCGAGCAGCTGGAGCAGAGTCTGCGTGGCCTCCTTGGAGATCCGCAAGGCACGCGGCAAAGTTTGCTGGGTGACATTGAAAAACTGCAACGCGAACTTGAGACGACGATCAATGCGCTCGACAAGGCCAAGATGGATCTCTCGGACAAGGATAGACTTCTTCGTCACCGAGATGGTCTGCTCGAGAGCACAAGTCTGGAGTCTAGAAGGCTGTCAGACCTGCTGGAGAAGGAACGCAATCAGCGCAAGCATGACTTGGAGTCGTTTGAGAAGTCGTCCCGCGGACAGGCAACGCATATGCGGACAATCGCACAGCAAGAGTCCAAGATGCTGGAGCTTGAGACTCTCTACAACCAAGACAAGCGCAAGATGTCCGCCCTCGAACAGAAATACCGCGAGCAGATGCACGAGCGCAACAACCTTCTCCTCGCTTTGTGGAACAGACTGTCCACACTGTGCGGCGCGGACTTTGCCCAGCGTCACAGCTTGGTCAATGGCGAAGTGCCATCTGTGGAATCTATTCAGAAACATCTGCCAGCATTCAACAAGAACGTCATCAGTGCCGTCAAGACCATCGAGGCGGTCATTGGTGGCTTCAAACAACGCATCAGGACCATCGAGAAAGATCTGTGGAAGGACTATCAGACTCTCGAACACAACCTGGATCTGCGCGCACGCCGCATGGATCATCTCGAAAGGGCGGTGATCGAGGCACAACAGCAATTCGAAGAACAGCAACGTATCGCAGCACAAGAAGCCGCATCGCGTCCCGAGATGCCGCCACGAGGCAAGTCTTACTCTGCAAAGAGCAGCGAAGAAATCAGCAGACTTAAAACCGAGCTCAAACTCCTGAAAACGGAGCTCAAATTCCATCGCCAACACCCGAGCGCCATGGCGCAGCAACTCCTCAATGCACACAATCAAGCCCTCTCCGGCGAGCCAGTCCACTCCCGCACCGCGTCCAGTGCAGGCAGCATCAGCGGCTCCGTGGGCAAAAGTCCTGCCCGCCAAGCACTCTCTCATCTCCTCCGCCATAATTCCACATCGGCTGTTGAACAACTTCAGTACATGGCCCGACACAGCGATGAGAACTCTCAGCCTTCGCCCACACGCCAGCAGATCATCGTTCCACCCCAGGCAGCTCCGGCACCGAATGAGACTAGATGGGTTCATCGGTTGAAGGAGTTGGAACGGAGATTGAAGGCTGAACGGGAGGCGAGGTTGTTGGACCGGCAGGGGGCGAGGAAGAGGTTGGAAGAGGGAAGATTGGAGAATGAAGAGCTCAAAGCCATGCTGGAGAGAGAAAGAGCCAACAATGGAAGCCGACTCGAGGGCGACATGGAAAGAAGCGCGGCGAGTGTCGTGGAAGAGAGAGTTGAAGAGGAGCAGGAGCAGGAGGAGATGATAGAAAGAGAGGTGTAGAAGGATGAAGAAGAGGTGGATAAAGAGGGACAACACAAGTGACACATTTGTATTTTTATTCTGCGTTCGTTGCTCTGACGAATCATGATGGGTGGGATAGCATTGGCGTTCGTTCTTTTGGAAATTTTTTCTGTTAGCTTATTAGGTGGTGGAATGAGAATGGTGTATGAAGTCGGAAAGTCGGCTGTTTTCTCATCATTCCTCACTCACGTCTTGCTGGCATCCTCCGGGTGTCACAGCCCGGAGGTGTAAGTCCACGTAAGCTAAGCGCTGCGCAAAATCAACCTTCCCTCCCTCTCTCTCTCTCTGTGACCCGAGACGTCTCTGGGCGTTCGGTAGTCGTGGCTTCCTCTTTTGCTCCGCACGGCAGCCTGGTGGAGACGCGTCGACCCGCTTCCTGAGCACGCTCCTTCCTGTCTTCTGGCCCCTCTTCCTCGCTACCTTCAAGACTTCGAGGATTACTATTCTGTGGCCGGCCAAGTACCGATCGTTTTGGGGAAACCGTCCGAATAAGATTTCCTTCACTCCAAGCGTGGCGCCCGCTCTTTCCAAGATCAGCAACTTCTTCCAAGATCAGCAACTTCTTCCATCCTGGCTTCATTGGCCAAGTCAACCTCGTGCAACATGATTCGGACATCTGACAATGGCGATAAGCTCGAAGGCGCTGCTCTAAATTCCGCTATCACGCGTTCACCCTCTACACATCAACCGGCCGTCATTGATTCCGAAGATGAGGAAGTCACAGCTCCCATCCTACCAGTCCTCAGCTCGTCTAAGTCTACTGTTCTACGAGACATCAGAGCTGGCAATATTACTGAAGTTCAAGACTCTGACGGCGAGGCGGAGCGTGATGCTGCGAGTTCTGCAGATGAGCATCTTGCCAAGCAACCTCGCCTCTCAATACCAAGCGCTCGTAGGACGTCGCTGGGCTCGATGAGTATGAGAGTGATCATGAAGGCATCTCAGCTCCAGTATCAACTGCATCAAACCGGTTCGTGACGACGACTGTGAAATGCCGAATCACCATACCAAGACCTGTCAATGTTGTCGGTGTCACAAAATTTCCTGTATACTCGCTACGCCTTGAGAAGATATTGAACGGCTTGCGTGAACTAAGTGAGGTCGACATCACGCCGCAGAACCGCCAGATCTTGCTCAGCGCTCCGATCAAGACCTGGCACGACGCGACCTTCAGTATGACATTCGACGAGACTCAGCGAGTGTTGTCAAATGCAGGTCCTGCCGCCATCGAGGAGCTACTACACGTATTGCCACGTGATAACGGAGTCTGAGATCCGGGCACTTACCTTCAATTTATTCTTCCCGGTTGTAATAAGCTTCAAGACGCAATGGCCTCGAACAAGAGAAATTTGACGATCGAGCTGCCGTCAATGGCTATGCGCTCCCCGACATCTCCACTCAGCGACGCACAGCAAGCGACAGCCAGGAGTGTCTTGGACAGGAAGCAATGGTCATACGGCGGATCTGGCACAGGCATAGGCAAAGGCACGCATGCTAGAATCTTGATGCATGTCAAACCGCACTACCGAGCCACTGAGTAGGTCATTCATGGCTTGATCAGAAGGAAGCTTTTGCTAACAATGACCAGACAAGCTCGTCGGCCCATCTATGTATATGACATTTTCGACCAGGAAGGCCGTTCTCGTTACCAAGAGTTCCGCTTGACAGCTCAGATACCTTTTCCCAGCAAGGACGCAGGTGAGGTGAATGACACCAAGAGCTTGTGTATTATGCATGAGCAAGTCGACAACATCTTCTTCGGATGCTCAGCTTCCCATGCCTCGGAGAAGAATGAACCACTCACCAAACTGAGGACATTTCCGAAATCATCATATGCCTAGTTTGGTGCGAACACTTGTCCGCCACTCAAGCAAGACTCACAGATTCTCCTGCAAGACTTGCCGGCTTTGACAGCAGAGGAACTAAGATCTCGTCATTGGCAAGTGAAACAAAAGTGGGAATCGAACATGACGCCTGAGCAAATGGCTCGCCAACAACAGTACAACAGGTTGTATTTAAACCAAGTCCAGAAGCCAGCAGCTAAGCTGAAGAAGAAAGGGAAGTCAAAAGAAGAGGTTGCAGCATTTCGCAAAACTGCACTGGATGATGTTCATGCTGCTCTTCCGCCACGGAAGAAAGGCAGCAATCGTACAGGTGCTATCAACCCTCCCAAGCCGCGCAAAAAAGGAGCCAAGAGAGATCCGCCCAAGAAGTCTTCGCCAAAGGTGCAATTTGTGAGCTCCTCATAGGTCGATGCGGCGCGCCTTCTGTTGGTATCCTTTCGATCTCGGGTGGTAGATATTGCCGATGGTATTGCTGTTGACACGGAAATGCCATGCTTCGCTCAAGCGATCGCAATGTGTTGGACGCAACTATGGGCCCAGTAGTTTCCACTTAGCTGTCGCAACTTTTCTTCTATGATTTTGATATACCTTCCCGAATGGAACCTCAAAGTATGAGGTTGAAGATGTTCATCCTGCCAGGATACTGATTTCAGAGCTTGTCTTCCTTGTACCGAATGCATATGCTGGCCTTCTCCGTACCCTCTCTTTGGCAGATCTTGTCAAAAAGAGACCTTTTTTTCGTTCAGTTTAGATGCCGTCGGTGGAGATGAGGCGAAGCTCCAGAGACGTGGCACTGTAACACGAAGGCGTGACGTTGGCAATGCATACGAAGAGCTGCGGGGGATATTGCAAGTCAAGTAGTCGACTAACATGCGTTTTTTCTTTCTCAAATAGAAGTGGTGGTGGTGTTCAAACTTGATATCACCGTGAGCTTGGTGACGACACACAAAGATTCACATGGAGACCGAAGGAGCTGTTGAGGCAGCTTTCTCGCTGGGAAGACATCTGATTGAATTAATATCTTCACCCTCGCATGGCCATCTCGGGTGGTAGTAGATACAACTAGGTGTTGAAAGAGCCACTTTGCAGCATTTCTTCCTTGAGGTAAAGCAATTTCTCGATTCATGTGACGATGGAAGAGAGTGGTGTCCGCCATTCTCCGCATCGCATCTCTAGCATTCTTCCTCCATGGTGCCCTAAGCCTGATGAAGGATGGCACGGCGAGGTGTTGTACGACTGGGCTTGCTCAGCTGGCTAGTTTGGCCCCGATGTCGGAGCACATGTTGAGCGGTCATAGTTTTCCGAAATTCGTTCTCAGCATCCAATGGTATAACACCATCACCATCCGAATTGGTGTATCGGGTTAGTCTTACTATCACCACCACTGCCAATGCTCGTTGCTAATAGCTTCACAGCTAGCATCTTCCGCTTTCATGTTCGCACCATGAGCACCGGAAAGAGCCGGGTTCGACTGTAAGACATCTCGCCACAACGTGATTCGAAACTGCAGACTGACCATTCACAATAGCCCGGATTCGGAATTACATCCTTCAGATGCGTCTTTTTTGTTTTTCAATTTTGTGTATGATGAATTGGGCAGGCTCGAACTTGTGCTGATGGTGTACATGTGAGAATCTGCAATGACGATGAATTTTGCACTTCCGCATCAAACTTTCGTGGGAAATAGCTCGGCGGGACTTTTTGCGCCACCTACTATCCTGCGAGGGACGATTAGGCCTTTGACCATGTTCGGGCAAAAGTGACGAGAGACATGTATGAGAATGTTCATTCAAATGCTCAAATGCAGTAATCGAATTGCACGTGAATTTTTCGAGGTCGCATCACATTATCCACTTCCCGACACTAAATTCAAACGCCCACGCCGTTTTCTGATCTTGCGTAGTCTGATAGATTGGAAATGTGACGGAGTCGCCTGAATAAGTATGCTGCAATCACGTCAGTACATCTCCCGCGCAAAACATCACAAACCGAAAAGAACAACTCACCCCATAAACTCCACGATCCGTCGGCGCATCCACCCGCCCAAAATGTCCCTGATCAACAAGTCCATACGTCTGAATATTCAACGTCCCCGAAGTCGGCAACCCCACCGAACTCAACTTGTTGATCGTAACATAATACGTCCCCGTTTTCGTACACCCCGTCAGCGTCCGCACCTTATCCGATCCGATTGTGGAATACACGTCCATGACCCCATCGCCACTCCCCGTCGTCCCCGCGCGAACGCCCGTCATGTTGCGATTGTAGTACTTGTACACCTGGAACTCGCCGTTGCCGTAGTATCCCGTCCCGGTGCAGGAGTTGGTGTCGGATTTGCCGAGGAGGCTGGCCATGAAGTCTCGCAGTTGGCATTTGCTCAGCCAGTTCCCGCGGAGGCCGATGTAGTTGAGGCGTTCGAGGCGGGAGATCCACCAGGCTGCTCCGACGGAGGTTTGCTGGGAGAAGGTGGCGTATTCGTTGATGTTGACGGGGCGGGAGGGGGCGTTGTATTTTTGGAGCAGTGGGGTGAGATTGTTGGCGTCGTTTGCTGGATCGCCTGGTTCGTCGTGCCAGGCGTATTGGTCCGGGATGACGTTGTCTTGTACGACGCGTTGGAGCCAGGTCGTCCACCATTTGTTGTTGAGAGAGGGCTGGCCGGCGGAGGATGGGCCCGAGATCAGGACACCGTTGAGGGAAGAGTCTTGTCGCAGACGCTTGTGAGTACGGACGTACATGTCTAGATACTGGGCTTCGCTGCGAGCCCAGAAGCCGCTGCCGTCGGGCTCGTTCCAGATGTCATAGACGAGGCTGTTGAGCATGTTCAGCCGCTTCAGGTCGCTGATGAGCGTGTTGAGGAAATTGTCGTAGTCAGTCCAATCGCCATTGTCGCCTGGCCAGTGAGTGGAGCTATTGGCATGGTCTGTTCCCCAGATGTCATGCGGGAGAATGATGACTTTGGCACCATATTGTCGAGAAGTGAGGTAGTTGTTGTAAGTGCTGTTCAACCGAGCTTGATAGGCAGTCTTGCCCATGATCCAACCTCCTTGATCAAGCTGAGCTCCGCCAACTCGTGCATAATTGAAGCCTATGTCTTGATAGAAATGAGCTGGAATCTGGTTGACACTTGTGTCTGGGATGCCATAAATGAAGCCAGAGGCAAGATGTTGAGTAGTTCCACGTTTGACTGAAAGATCTACCACTGCGGTATTGCTGGAGCTTTGGCGTGGCAGTAGGGTCGATCCCAAGGCCCGAGTGGCCAGCAAGGCCAAGATGAAGGAAGACATAGAGGATGATGCTTGGTGGTCTTGGTAGAAGGCATATCTGCGCACTTACCTTTGCTCTTATAATCTTCCTGCTGTTTTGGTCTACCGTGGTTACTTGTTCCACGGTTCAGCTGAGCTAGACCCCTCAATCTCCACGAGCTAGTTGAACTAAGCGTGGAAACGACGGAGAAACGTCGATCGCAAAGCATGTCGCGTGTCCATGTTCCAGCCCTCCCAAGGACAATGGAGCGGCGTGTTCTGAAATGCTGACGAATTTATCCACCGGACTGCCCGGTGGGGCAACTCGACTTCTCTCTTCACGCGGAAGAACTCTTGCCAATTCCTTTGCTACTTCGCCTTCTTCATGCACCCCTCCCGACCAGATCGGATTGTGGCAGCGAGAAGCAAGCGCAATTCCGTCATGGTAGCAGTAAGCTTTGCACATGGCGAGAATACCTGCTTTCTATACCTTCGGACTGCTGGTTTGCTCCACCAACGATGGGACACCGCACCTGAATATCATCCCTCTTTGCCTGTTCCTACATGCAAGAACTTTTCAAAGATGTGATTCAAGCGGCTGGAATGGCTAGAGCGGGTGAGGAACGATGTCGCTGATGGTGTCCAGCGATCTGTTCGATGCGTTCTTGTGCACACACCTTTTTGTATATGTCGAAGTTGTAGGCAAGCAGACAGGCGTTGGCATCTGTCTGCATTACGTGCCTTTCTACCCGCGCGTTGACGTAGCATGTCCAATGGAACGCCTCTTCGGCGCTCCTTGTGGGACAGTGATGCATATCGCGCACCAGATGGTTCCGAAATGACTAACTGATTCATACTGCTACAATCGCCAATGTCTCGATGAGAGCGACGTCTCGTGCCACAGGCGTCTTGAAGGCGACTATAGTGTGAAATTGCTTGGGCCGGGCGCTGCACCTGCCATCGATTTAGCCCTCTAAGAAGGACGTCGAGCCACCCAGCATGCTTTAAGTCTGACACGATACGCTGGGCTCCGTGCCCAAGACTTGGTTGTCGGGCTCGGCGTTCAAGCCTCGAGCTGACGCGTGTGAACACGACGGCTGCCGCTGTGTCATTGTTGCCACCATAGCGATGTCTTGCATAGCAGCTGCCCAATGATGATTCGTTAGAAATCATGTACGTTGCCTTCGCTGTTGGCCTTGTGCTTTTTCTTCCGCTCCGCTGATGTACTCGTCCTCTCACTGTCGTTTCGGGACCCGCATGCCCGACACTTCATCGTCAATGTTCATGACCACACGTATGCAGCCGTGTCAGCTCGTCGTCAAAGTGACACAGCGGAAAAAAAACAGGAGACAGGTGTCTGCTGTTGGCCATGACTTGTATTGAATCCTCACGGAACATTTTCCGACAGACTGGGTCAGGTTCATTTTAAAAGTGTCGTCCTCTGCTCCCGATACTTTACTCTGCTCAGTCCCACCTTCCGACCGAATGGATGCCTGCGGCGTGCAAGATGCCGCCGTTGTATCATCGACACAGATCGTATGTAACATGTCATCTCAACAAATGACCGCGGCCGCTCAGGTCATTTCGCGAATTGTGTGAACTCCTGCGGATCAGGGTGCGTGCTTCGGAAGGCAAACGGCTCGGCTCCTTTTGGGTATTTTCGATCTTACAGCTGCATTATGCAGCTAAGGGCGCACGACTCGCAGCGTGCCTGGGAGTGCTACCGCCTCTTTCAGCATCGGGAATCACATCGCGAGCAGTCGGAGCGCGTTCAGACAACGAATGAGAATTTCGAGCTGTCTTAGATGGCGGCCCTGATCGATCTGACGGGTGCTGGGACGAGCGTAAGGCTGCAAAACAGGCCGTCGATCTTCCCCTTTAACCCTGCAAGCTAATGCAACTCTGCATGAGCCCTTGAGCGAAAGCGTTTCAGAGTTTGGGGCTCGGTCACGGAGATTTTGTGTGAAGCGGCAGCAGTAGCAGAGGGAGGCTCACGGCGAGAGCAGCACGAGAGGTCGGGCAATTGCGCTGAGATACTGGTCGACGGTTGGAGTCCCAGCGGAAAGGCGTGGCAGCGTTTAGGCGGGCGAGCAGTTCGGTGAGAGGTGGGAAAGGCTCAAGCCACGGAATGTCTGCCGACGCACCGCGAAGGCTAGTCGACCTCGCAGCGAACCAGGAGCAGAAGTTGTCTGGAGCAGACTTTCTGTCCCAGCCTCAGGACGAGACGGGGAGCGTTCGTGGTCGCTTGTTCTGTACTGCAGTCGTGTCGTCGAGAGTCCGCCATCCATCCCCATACACACCCTCACCATCCCCGTCGCCGCCCATTTGCATTGTCACCGCACCCGTTGTGCCACGAGGAGTGAGCGTGCGAGCCAGCGGGCAAACCGCATTCCCTCGCCAG
>ANSM01006579.1:0-28980 GCA_000347735.1 Cercospora canescens BHU | reverse complement strand
GAGACGGCGTCGGCGGCTTCTGGCGCGGGAGCGCCGTAGGGTCCCCAGCGAGAAGAGAGAGATACGCTGATGCGTTGGTTCTGCTCGGCCGAGAGGGTGAGATTCGCGACTACGGCCCAGGAATTGCCGTCTTGTGGTGCCAGCGTGGTGGTTTCGTTGTCGACGAAGAGGCCCACATCTTCGTTCCAGAGGAGTTCGTTTGCGACAGTCTTGATTCTGGAGGCGGTGCTGCTCCAGTTGGAGAGTAGAGCAGGATCTTCGTTGAGAGCTTCACCCAGGAGAATGGTTTGTTGGAGGGTGTAATAGAGAATCGCGTTGGCTTCGATGTTATGGCCACCCATGCCGAAGCGCAGCCAGTCGTTGGGCGCGGTGACGTTCATGAGGCCCGTCGCGTCAATGTTCGAGAGCGACCAGTCAATGGCACGCTTGTAGGCTGGCCATTTGTTTCGAGCATAGTCGAGGTCACCGGAGTACAAGTAGTAATCGGCAACGCCAATCAGCGTGTATAGATGATAGGTGAAAGAGATCGCGGGGGGAAATGGGACACCCGCGTAAGGCAGTCGACCAGATTCGTTCTGACGCTGGAAGAGAGAGTCGAGCGCATTTGCGACGGAGACCAGGTCGTCGTAGGATACAATGATGGCTGGCACGGCGATGGCCATGTCACCTGCCCAAACCAAACGATCACGCTTGGCTCCATCGACCAGAGCGGATGTGCCGTTTGTGATGGTATAGTTGCTGTACCATGGGTTCGGACCCGTCTCATCTCCCTTCTGAGTCGAGTTGATCTGGCCGATGAAAGGCAAAGCGTCGCCATATCTGGGATCGATCTGGATCAAATTAGCTTGCCACTTGAAATCTGGACGAATCTTCGACTTACGGTGCAAAGCTGATTCGTGTATGCTCCAGCATACCACACCCTGTTGACGAGCTCATCATTAGAGTGGAAGTATCCGCTGTACTGGGCGATTTCGTCTTCAGCCACATGCGGCATTGCCGTATAATGCACCGAAAGCTGTTCGACTTCCAAGTTGCCAGTGGTGTTGTGGATTAAGGTCAAATACTTGAAGCCGCCGCGGTTGTGACTTGGATCAACAGTGTAGTTTCCCGGTCCACTTGGTTGGAACCATAAAACCTCATCAAGACCAGCGTCTGCAGTGGCATCGCTGCCGTCACGAGTGATCCAAAGCGAGCTTTCAGAGTATGCAATGCCGATGTATTGGTCTGGATCAACGTCGCCGATAATCAAGGTCGTGATGCCTCCGATGTTGATGCCAAAGTCGTAGGTTGCCGTGGAGTCGTCCGTGAAGGTCGCACTCCCTTCGCCGCCAACGAGAAGCGACTCTGCATCATCGACTGTTCCGTTGACTTGGTAGACAGAGGTCGGGATGATGGTGCGTGACCTCGGTGCGAGGATGTACTCGTCGTACAATGCTGTAGCGAGCCCAGCAAAGCATACTGTGCTCAGTGCTCGGAGCAGCATCCTGTCCGAAGTGAAGTGTTCCGTCAAAGCCTAAGGAAAAGAGAATGAGAGAAGGTCTCGCGTACTACTTACGAAGCATTTTATGCTTTCGAAGCTCGCCTGTGAGCCAGGAAGCAGAAGGGATTAGCCGCATATTTCGCGAGACCTCCGCACTGTTCGCTTCTCGATGGTACCTGAATTATTCCCTCAGCCTGGTTCGGATGTACTCCCGGAGGACATGCCACGCGGAGTGGCGATGTTGGTATGGGCTGTTTCGGTAGCTATCAACCCGTCCGCGGGCGAAGAGACTGCATCCTAACAAGCATCTGTGCACATCGTGGCTAGCGTGTCGAGACTAGCGCCCCCATCTGTGCAATGTTCCAACTGCCGATCTTGGGGACAGAATGCCTTGCAGACAACAGCATCAGTCAAAACTGTGTTTCGCGTGAATTTTGAGAAGCGATATGTGGCGAATGGAAGCAAACCCATACTGCTTTCAGCGCCCTGCTTGCACTTCAGCTCCATGCTCTTGAATATGGAAGACTCGGACATTGCTGAAAAAGAAGTGAAGTCGTGTGCCTGACGATCGGTGCACTCACTCCACACAGGAATGCAATCCGTGCGGGGCAACCCCGATCGATCAGGGATCAGGCTTGGCTCGCTGCAAACTTCGCCCGAGGATGACTTCATGTCTACACATCGGCCAAGCAGTGCTAGCTCTCGTCCATTGACAGCACTTTGCACAGGCCATCGAGTGCGCGTGCCATGTCAGATTCGGTTAAAGAGATGCGAGTCGATGCCGCACGTGCCAGGGTGCTCGTCGAAAACCTCGAACAGGTCGTGAAGCGGGTCGATGCTGTTCGAGGGAATCGCCCGGTATACAAAGAGAAGTGAGAATTCTTTGTATGGCCTAAGCTGACATGAGTATAGGTCAGGGTGATTGCTGTCTCGAAGCTCAAACCTGCCACTGACATCCTGGCGCTGCATCAGTCACCTCTGAAACAGTGTGACTTTGGAGAGAATTACTCGGACGAGTTGACCAAGAAGGCGGGATTACTTCCCAGATCGATAAGATGGCACATGATCGGAGGTCTGCAAACAAATAAATGCAAACCATTGGCTTCGGAGGTACCGAACTTGTGGTGCGTCAGCAGTGTGGACACGGTGAAGAAGGCGAACGAGCTTGAGAAGGGCAGGAAGTCACTGGCGGAGAAAGAGTCTCTGACGGAAAAGCTGCGCGTGCTGGTGCAGGTGAATACTTCCGGTGAAGAGAGCAAGAGTGGCGTAGAGCCAAGAGACGCGTCTGAACTTTGCAAGCATGTGCGGGACCAGTGTCCGAGCTTGCAGTTGGCCGGACTTATGACCATTGGCGCGATCGCAAGAAGTCAGGAGGCATCATCGCCCGATGCCTTGAATGAGGACTTCATTACGCTGAGAGATACGAGGGACAAAGTCGCCAGTGAGCTCGGCATCGAGAAGGATGAGCTGAAGCTTAGCATGGGCATGAGTCAAGACTTCGAGGCTGCCATTTCCGCGGGGAGCGATGAAGTGAGAGTCGGCACGACCATCTTTGGTGACAGGCCCGCCAAAAAGGATGCTAAGATACTGTGAGGATTGAATGATAGACAGCAGGCCTCGAGGCCGCAGCAATGGAACTTGATTTGGCGCAGTACACCCTCGGTTGCGTAGGATGGACGATGTATTCAGCATCAGTGGCCAACTCAGAGCTGGCGTCCATTGACGATTATGTCGCCGTTTCAGAGATATTGATGCCGCCAGATGTATGCCTCCGTCGCTGCGAAAGCGACCCACCTTTCTGTATTTGACCGCCACCCGAAAATCAGATCGCCAAACAAAAGAGGATGAAGACATTTGACGAGTCGCCTGCGAACTACGTTCGACCAAGTGCCTTGTCGTCGTTTATCTCGCGAAGGAACACTCCGCAGTTTGTTCAACCTTGTCGGTCATGCAAGAGGCCGCCTCTCTGTTCGGTCTTTGTACTCTTTTGGTCTGCTTCCTGGATCGACTTCATGGAAGGCGTTGCAAATCAACAATTCGGCAGGGTTGCAGACACAGTACATCGTTCAACCCCTAATGAGGCGGGGCTGCGGCCGCTGAGGCTTAAGTGAAAGCAGTTTGCTGAAGTTGACGGGACTCACTCAAAGTTGGTGTCGGATTAGTGACGGTGATGGCAATAACGTGCGTGCAGCAGGCAGCAGGCAGCAACGCGTTCTTGGCGTGTTTTCTCCGTTTGCCTCTCTCCTCTCTTCTTTGGTCACTGTCTAGCTGTGAGCTCACACCGCACTCGACTCAAACCAACGCGCGCCCACGGCATCGACAACATGCCGAGCAAGAAGCGCAAACCGCCAGTCGGCGAAGATGACAGTTATGCGCCGCGCAAGACGAAGGTCAGTAATCGGTACCCTTGGCTGCGCCTTCAGGCTCGCTGCTGATACTACACAGGCTCCTCGTGCTTCAACGGAGGCAAGAGCCCAGATCGCGTCAATGAGAATTACAAGACTCATGAAAGCCGATGCGCCCCGTCAAGCGGTCTTCAATACCGCCGAGCTGCTCGAGAACATCTTCTTGCAGCTTCCTGCACGATCGATCTACAGCGCCTACCGCGTGTGCAGGCAGTGGAAGGCTCTGGTTGATACTTGGAAAGGGGTTCAGGAGAAGATTTTCGTCATCACCGTGGCTCCGAAAAAGACCTGGCGAATTCGACTTTATCCGGGTTGGACCATGTCTGTGGTTCCGGACACCATGGCACTTTCCGAGCTGCCGGGGGATACTCATCTGGCGACAGGACCGGACTTCTTCCTTGAACCCGTGAAGCTTCATCCTCTCGTTCTGCTCATGAACCAAAGGTTCCACTTCGCGACCGACAGGGTAGCTCGGTATGGCTCGGAGAGTGTCCATGCGAAGTTTGACAAAAAGATACGCATGCTCGGAACGTCGTTGAGCGTGACCTCACCCCGCTCAACAGCTCTGGCGACACAAAGCCCATTCCTGAACGCATCAATTACTGACCCGCCCTGCAATTTGGCGAGAGTCGTTCAAGATTGGTCCGTGAAGCTTGCAACGGCTGGACTTCAAGTTGATGACTCCGAGCATGGCTTCATTGAATACACTGTCAGGTCCAGCACCGGTATCACTTTCGGGGACATCCTTGCGTCACTTCATGGGTACGGCACATGCACTACTTTTACACGTCGGAATGGTCCTCGGACTCGCAAGAACGTGAAACTCGCGGAAGTGTTCCGACGATACCAAGGAAAAGCACAACCGAATACCGAAGGTGCGCGATGAGGTCAAGATTGAACTGCCTTCAAACATCATCCCAAGTGAGGATGAGTGGCGCGAAGTGAAGTAGGCGGATGTCGTGCGGTGCTGTGAGAATTATGCAAGGCTGCTTTGGCGCGGCTTGAGTGGATTTGCAAAGGGGACCACGCGCACCCTTATCTGGGACACGGCAGCGGAGACGACACAGGACACAGACTGTTGGAGCGTTTGTAAACCACAGGCCTCAGAGCACATCTGAGCAGGGCTACTTCTCGATAGCCACCGTGGTTATCTCAAGAGTAGTAGTAAGCTACTTCAGCTCGAGCACGAGGGCAACACATTGGATCTCAAGCCATGCAGGCTGGAACACCGGTAGTAAAGCTGTGAATCTCAATTCATCGCTGAACTTTGCACTGCTTATGATAGCTTCCAGAACCCTTTTGCACACAAACTGTCCTGCGTGCAACAACCAACAGACGGCAGCGCCAATTTCGCTTCAAACAAGCACCCGCACACCTATCATCACCACTTCCACAACAGCTTTCCACCCACCCCCGCCCAACCTCTCCGCCCCTCCAAACAACGCAAAAGTATTGCATTCCTCTTCTCCACCTCCATTATATCGATCCAACGGATTCGCCATTGTGAAACTCTTGATGCCGATGCTTGCCCTGTTACACTGTCCTTCCTCCGAAGTAATATAAGAAATCCGACACCAATCTTCATCACGTCGCTTATCAAGATCGAAAAGATGCGTACAATTAGGCCCAGAGAAAAAATTCACACGCCGGGCCGCCGTATTCTCGCGAACATCATTTTCGCCAGCTCCAGTTGCGAGGACGAGTTGTTTGTCGAAAATGTTGGAGTAGTTGGTCGATGGGTCGTACGCGGCTTGGTTGGTGAGTCTGTAGTAGAAGGTTTTGAAGTTGGGGTAGGAGATGTTGTCTGGTAGATGAGAGATTTGGTTTATGGTTCCGGAAGAATTTGGGCTTTGGGTGATGACAGCGAGGTCGAAGCAGTGGTTGCTGAGTGGGACACCGGATATAGAGATCGTGACAGTGGGAGTTTCGGTAACGTTGGAAGGACTTGCACAGGTGCTGAGATTGTTCGGAGAGAATGTTATAGTGAGATCTTGGGGTTTTCCGAGTGCGAGGGAGGTGTGGAGGAAGAGTAGCGCGGATGGCGTAGATTTGCAGTGCATGTTGACGTTGGGGTTGGAAGGTCTTGTGGTCTCGGATCTGGATATGTTTGGGAGCAGGTCGACTATGCTTTCGACGTCCAGGTGATGTTTGCGGCACAGCACAATATGCTCTGGGCCGAGCGCTTTTCAAAGTGTATTGTTCTGCGGCAAAGCCTCTCTTGACTCAATACACGACGATCTGCCAAGCGGCCAAGTGAACGTGCATGAGTGATAGAACTTGGTCTGCTGTGCCGCACGCTGTGCGAGCGTTAATCCTTTGGTCTCGATAAGGATGAGGACAACGATGCGCTGCAAAGAGGTGAACATCCATGCTCGATCAATGAAGAAGAATTCATTTTGCAGCTTTATTATTGTCGAACTTTGGTCCTGGCCTCATTCCTCGGGCAGAATCCGAACATCAGTTAGATATTGCTAGCTTCTCATAACAAATTCTCTGCGAGAACGTACGTAGGCCATCCTAAATCGCGATTGAGATAGGACATCTAGAGCCTAGCGCGACGATTGGGTGCATGCCATGTTCGACTGCGAAGTTAGAGATATCAATTGACGCCCACAATGCTGCTCTGAAACTTTGGTCAAGACCTTCTGCTCGGTTATTGCTGCAGAAGGCTTGCAAGGCTCTCCAGTTCTAACATTCGTACTAAGTCTGTCTTGAGCAATTTCGCCGCTTGCGTGGGCATGGCCAATGAGACTCAAAGATGAGACGCTGTAAAGTTTCCTCGCAGTATCTGGCCGAGGACGAGATCTGACGGGTGGTGAGATGGGGTGCTGTACAGTAAGCACAGAGCCCAGTATCGACACACCCTCAGGACAAGCTGCCGCATGCGATTTGCGGTCGGCAGGGTGCTTGAATGGTTGAGGACTTGGTTGGCGAGGTTTCACGCACAGCAAGTGGAATCGAATTCGGCTGCTGATATCGCTACGCATAAATTAATCCTATTGCTTCAAGCGCTCCGCTTGCAGATCTTCTTGGGCATCCTTCAACAAAAAGCTGCAGCCGCAATTAGTAGATGCACAATTCGCTCGGAACGGACAAAACTTACTTATACCACCAAATTGTTGGGCCCACTGTTCCCAGATGCCACAGCGCATGCGCATCTACCATACCCTTCCAGGGCGGGAAATCAAAGAGCTCCAGACTCATGGCGAAGATGATCCAGAAGACGATCAATCCAGGCCAAGCAGCCCACAGCCTTCCCACTTTCCTGAATCGCGAAATGGAGAACCAAGTCCACATGACGTTTTGAATCAGCCCAACTACCACATTCGCCGCCATGTTGTAGGTGTAGTCAAATCGGATGAAGGTCAGATATCCGACGTGACACAGGTACAAGCTGATGCACAGCAATGTCCACATTCGCACTACCGTGCCGGTCTTGTTGCCAAATATGTCTTTGCGATCTAGCCGGAAAATCCTGATTGGCGTGTAGAACATGCCATACATGACACTCGCTCCTGCAGCGAAATAGTCCAACTTTTCGGTGACGTTGCTGTCGCGCGTGTGAAAGATCATGCTGAAGATCCAGCTCGCGAGACCAAAGTATCCAAAACCCAAATAGTACTTTCTCAACGCGTATCGGGCTGGAATTTGCTCCCTGATCTTGCTAATGCCGTGTTGATGTGCGAGGAAGTTGAGAAGGGAGAAGAGGACTGAGGCAGGCTCCTGCATGCCGAAGAGGCGGTAGAAGGGCCATTTGCCGTGGAATTGGACGATTGGTGAGAGGTACGGTGGATCGCGGCTTAATCGCTGGTCGGTGATGATGTGTTGGCATGCGTAGTCGCATTCGGAGGGACAAGTCCAGAATAGAAGGCGATGAAGAAGGGCTGGGGGTGAAACGTATTAGCGATGACGCTGTATGATATCTTTGGGGTACACGCACATATGCTCGGCCCATTTTCACCACAGTTGGTCTCTATGCAGTCCTATATCGCCGTCTCTTAGCCTACGTTGGCAGGCCTTGCCATGTGGTGCTTTCTTACTTCCACACATTGTCTGAACTCAGGCAGACGATCGCCTAAGCTAGCTGTTGCTATGCCTGAGAATAGCAGAACGATGCAGACTGCTGGCAGCCATAATCTGCTCGGAATGTGTTGTCGCATTGTGGCATATTTGGCGGCGATACTGCTCGACGTTGCACCAAGTCCTCCGCGTTTCGCTGCCAAGGCGACAAGATTCGCGAACTCAAACCTTCACTTCACCTCTGTTCCCACTTCTTGAACTCGTTGTGTCGCACAATCGCATGACCAGACTGAACTCGACGCACTGTTTAGCATTCTACCACCAGAGTTGCGCTGAAGATTCTGGTCACGAGACCCCAGATACATCTGAGGCCGCGCAGTGGGGAGCGCGTCAGTTTCGCGTTCCTTTTGTTGTCGATGGGCATGACCGCGGCATGACAGTAAGTGGTAAGTTGTACACTTGAGAGACTAAAGCTAAGTATTCTCGCTGTTCTCCTGTCTCGTAGTGTCATGGCTTCACTAAGATCAGCCCGCCGAAGCGGTCCGCGGAGGAGATACACCGTGGACGCATTTGAGGGCATAGAAGAACTTCAGTCGGAGAAGGGCTCTGGTGATGAGGTCCCAAATGACGGCGAGGACGATGAGGATGAAGCGGACGATGATGATGGAGACTCTTTTCACACTGGCGCTGAGTCTCCGGAGCCAAGCGATGACGAAATGTCCGGTATCATAGAGGTCGGAGCTGTCGAAGAAGTGGATGACGACCTTGACAGCAATGCTGGAGAGCGGGACCTTGACGACAATATTTCAATCGCCGAAGAACCGCACGCCGGACCTCCGGTATTAACAAAGCTACAGAAACGCAAGTTGAAGCGCCTCCGCCCGGTCGAAGAGATTGCCTACACCCGAGGCGTGCTCGATAATTCCGAGATTCACAATCGCATGTCAAAATTGAGGAGGAGACTGCATTATTTTGGACCCACGAAAGACGACTGGGAAACGCTGCTGAGAACGAGAACGAGGTGGGGCTTGGAGACCTGCTTTCCGAGTCGAAAACCCAAGAAGGATGATACAGGTGGTTTTGCTTTCAGCGCAGCCTACGAACAAGAAATGGCCAAGGCAGAAGCGAACTGGAAGTGGTATCACGAGGGCGGAGGCAAAGAGGCTTTCAAAAAGCGACTCGTCGTTAGCGGTCTCACCGAGGACGAAGCGCAAGACTACCTGCCGCAAGAAGGATGTGGCGAAAGATGCGTGGTCATGGGTGGTATTGCAGAGCAAAAGCTGAATCGATTGCTTCCTCATCAATTTTTTCCGCTCTCTCAGCCCTTCGAGAGGATACCACCCCAAGGCCAGCAATGGAAGGAGAATCTTCCAAACAACTACAAAACTGGCTATCTCATCAACCTTGGCGCGAAAGTGCAAAGCATGGATTGGGCTCCAAATCAATTTGGCTCTAAGCATTACCTGGCCATTTCGGTCCTTCCGAAGCGCAATGCACCACGATCTGCACCAGCGTTCTCCCCACAGCGCGAGTGCAAATCGAGCGTACAAATCTGGGAATTCACCGCCGATAAGACAGGGCACATTGCAAAGGCGACGCCACCAAGGCTGTGCAAAGTCATCTGTATGGCAGTCGGCGACATCAAAGCGCTCAAATGGTGTCCTGTGCCAGCCAGAGAGTCGGCAGTGCTTGGTTTCCTCGGCTTCATATCAGGCGATGGCGCTGTCAGAGTTCTGGGAGTCGGTAAGCCACCGGCGGATGACTCAACTGGTTACGTGCTAGTGGAGAAGTTCGCCTTCGAAGTTCGACCTCCAAACACTGTCTGCTCAGCTCTCACCTGGCTCAGTTCCACCCGAATTGCAGTTGCCTGCGCGAATGGATGTGTGGGCGTTTGGGACATTGCTGAATCACTGCAATCGCCCAAAGAGAACCCTCGGCCAAAAATTTATGGCAGTTTGAGCACTTCCTACATCATTGACATTGCTTCTGGGTGGCCTGGATTTCCGCACATGCTCATGGCGACGTCGATGAATGGCTTTGAGACGCTGACTGATCTGTCGAAGGCGCATCCTTTTGGCCCCAGCAGCACCACGCTCTCTGCACGAAGTCGCATTGGACAGCCCGTTCTGCTGTGGCACGAATTCGTCAAAAGTGCACTGAGTGCGGAGGACAACCAGATCGTGAAGGCATATCCACTCAGAAGATGGTTTGGCACGATTGGTCTGACCAAGTGTAAAAGTCACGTCTCGTGCATCGCCGTGAGTCCTTGTCATCCGTTCATCTTAACCGGGACTGTCGGCGGGGATGTTTCTGGGACAAATCCCATACGACGCGTTGCAGATGGAGGTAAAAGTACGCTCTGGTCTCAGACATGGTTCTCGCACGAATGGCGACGGCCCACCGAGGCAGAGGCTGCTGCCATCGCTGATGATGAAGACGCAGATGATACCGATGACAAGGCCGCCCTCGGAAGGAGTGGTCTAGCCCGCTTCGTCGAAGGTTTCAAGGCAGAAAAGATCACGTTGCAGAATGTGATTGGGGCGCCTTCATCGAATGCAAGGAATGGTATCTTGTACACTACGATATATGAAGAGAAGACTGCGGTTACGGCGGTGGCTTGGAATCCGAATTTGCAGGTCGCTGGGTGGGCTGCGGCTGGTATGGCGGATGGGCTGTTGAGAGTAGAGGATATTGCTGGTTGAGCGCTTCAGTTTCCGTGTGTGTGTAGATGTGTTGCACAAGTCGTAGTCATGACGAGGATGTGTTACACAACTTGCTTGAACTTTTTTCCGGCCGCGAAGCATGAGGTCTTGGCGGCCTTCGACCTCTTGCCTTCTCAAGAGATGTGTTATCTGACTCTACAATCAGCCTTCTCTTCTTCATGTCACGCCATTTTGGGCGACTCCACAGGCTCAGCCTGCCTTCTCAAGTTTTCTCGCCTTCTCAGCGCTCTCCTCGGCTCAGTCCGGCTTTGTCCTCGCAAGTCGCGTCCCGAGTTGTCACGTCAAGAAGCTCGTCCACCAAGCGCATCTCACCTGGAAGCCACCCAGGCACAAAGGATGGCGCAATTACTCTTCCATCTCGTATCGAAGCGCTGCTGAGCAACAACTGCCAGGATCTCGACCTCAAATCCACGAAAAAATTTTCCTATGTCAAGCGAGAAGAGAACGAAAGAGAGACTGCTGCGCTACCTGTCATCTCAGCGGAAACCTTCTCGGAACTAGCATCCAAAGAGAAGGCCACGGCTAACCAAGCACGTTCCTGTCTGTACCATCTGAAGAACGACCTGCGTCTTAAGCCACTCTCAAAACGACAACAGGAGAGCGCCGCTCGACACATTGGCGGGAGAGTCCTTCATTGGCTGTGGGGCCAAGACATGAACGTCAGAAATGAGCTTTCATTGGATCGTATCTTTGTGAAGTGTCTTTGTTATTTTTTGGTCGTCGAAGGCAGAGAGGAATTCATCTGGAAATGGCTGTTGCATGAATTATCGAGTCATCAATTTGACAACCGTATCTATGGACGTCATCTGTGGCTTGCTGGTATTATGGATGCTCAGCATGAACTGTCAGGATCCGTGAATTTACCTTTGAAAACATTCCAGAGAGCGCTGGACGACTTTTCGGGGAGGCATCTGGTGCACATGATTATTGCAGCTCGCGTCGCAGCTGGAAAGATGATAAACAACCCCATTGTTCCACCTTACGATCCTACACTATGGAAGACCGTGTGGCATGTCACCGGACTTAATTGCTCTGGCCAATTGCGGGCCAAGGATCGAGCCATTTTATCTCTTTTCCATCCAACAAATCCCGATGGCAAATCGTTCTTGAAAGTAGTACCATACTATTTAGAGCTTTGCATCAAGAACTCACCCCGTCAAGCTGCAAGAAATGCATTTGGAGCGTATATACTGCGCGCTACATATATTCTTCGGTTTCAAAACGCGCTAAAGAACGCAGAATGGCTTGAGGACGTTGTTCAAAACCAATTCCCCGGAGCTTGGGCCGCACGGCAGAACGCACTGAGGACTCTTAACAATGACCCCAAGCCTGAAGGCGTACGGCGACGATATGCGGGTTCGTCACCGCCGACCTTTGCTAGTTGGGAGTAGAGGATGGTGTTGGTCGGTTCGAGAGCCGTAGTGCGGTTGTAGTGCATTCTCAAATTTCAAGTCTTATGCTTTTTCGTCTTCAAAGAGCAGTGCTTCACCTCCCGGACTGGCCGTGATACGGAGTATGGAAGCCATCTGAGAGGCTGTATCGCTGAGGTAATTGATCACTGCCTTCTTCATTTGCCGCCGCGAAGTCAGGTTCTCTGATTGTGACTGTCAAACAAGGGAAAAGTGAGCATCCGCATTCGGAGTGATCGCTGCAAAGGATACCTGCCTCCAATTATAGAGAAGATTCACCGCCTCTTTGGTCAGAATTGGCCTAGATTGTGCTTTAGCGATTACTCTGAGACGCAGCCATAAGCATACCTGACTTCGAATTGAGAGACGTTTTGCTGCATCCTTGCTCAGAAATGGCCCAAACAACGCTATAGCGATTACTCTGAGGTGAAACTATATTCTATATTAGTGTAGACCTTCCCTAGAAAAGATGGGGTTCTGAGGTCAGCTTCACGAAGAAGCGCGATTCTGCTGCAGAGTGTTGTCCGAGATACGCGCGCATGTGCCTTCTGCCAACATCAAATACAGCTTTAAAGTTGGGTTGGGCTGCGTAGGGCAGTCAGCAAGACAAGAGGTCCAGATGTCTCTATTGGAGCAGCTTCTCGAAATAGTTCAAGGTCAAGAATATCGACGTGGTAATTGGCACGCATACTGCATTGAGTGTTGGAGGTACCTGACATTTGTGTATGGACCATCGCAGATCCTTGTACGTGATATCTGCGGCCTGCACGTTGATTTCCATGGTGAATTTTAACGTCCATGCCTGACTCAAGTTCATGTGTTCTAGTTGGAACGGCAGCCGCAGACGAGATCTTGCTGCTGACTATCAACGTGGTGCAATGGAAGCTTGAACTTCTGCGGACTTTGACGATTCTGCTTAGAAGTTCGATGTCCATATACTGAATTGTAAATGCGTCTTGTACAGGTAGGGCACTGCTGCACATCGGGAGACAAGTGCTCTTCAGGTTCGATCAGATCGTCTAACCAAGTGCAGGCCTCACAAAATAGCAATCGATACCGATCCCCATGACTGATCCACGTCCATACAGAGCAGAGTTCAGCGGCGTCCCTGCATGCAGTCCAAGAAGTGACGCAAGCTTTAAAGTGACGCACCGTAGTGTAGCTTTTGGAAGGTTCGCTAGCGTCAGCCTGCGTCTCGACCTATGCATGAATACGCAATTGGATTCCGAACCAATCTTTGAGCACGCATGAATCGGGTCGTGGCGTGGCGCACATATCGTCTAGGAGTAGCATCTTGCAACCTACGGCTAACTCTGATTCAGCTCACCACTTCATTTTTGCCCACGGCCTGGCGATTTTGGTCCCACTCGAATTTGCATAGAGATGCTGGCGAATGCAGTTATCGAAATTCCCGGCCAGCAGGCCACCAATGAATCGCTTACTTGGATCTTGCTAGCATGTGCGATCTTACGTAGTCGACAGCAAATGACCACTGATGTGGCATTTACTGCTCACACAGAAGATACTGTGGGCTCACGGGCGCTTGGAGTCGATCTAGTCATAGCGGAGCAGGCCACACTCAAAGACCTAATCTGCCAGATTGAGGGTATGAAGCATCGTCGACCAGCGGTTGCTGAGACCAATACTCTGGCAGACACGCAAAGAGACCAGAGCCAAGACATCTTTCTCAAGCTCGCGGGCTCCCATTGGAATGTGCGAGGCGAGTTTCCTGTGTCTCATGCGACTCCTTTCGACCAGTGCTTGCAACATGTCTATCGACAGATTGGTGAATTATCTGCCAAATGTACTGCCTCAAGGATCGATTTGTTTAGGAAGAAAGATGTCGGATGGCTGCTCGAGAATTCTGTTAAGAATGTGCCTCCGATAAATCCGATGGATGGTGCGAGTCTATTTCAGAAACGCATGTCAGAGTGGCGTCAGGATATCGCTGTCGAAGCGTGGGATGGTACACTGAGTTACGCAGATCTGGACGAGAGATCGACACGACTGGCAAGACTGTTGATAGTGCAGGGTGTGCGTCCTGGTACAATACTGCCGCTACTTTTCCAGTACTCGCAATGGGTCGTAGTAACTGTACTGGCAACTTGGAAAGCGGGGGCAGCGTTTGTCTTCATCGATCCAACGCATCCGCCATCGCGAATCCAAAATTTAGTCCAGCAGGTGCAGGCTCCAGTTGTTCTTACGCAGCACAACTTATCTCCTGATATTAAGCTGGGTGTCAATGTGCAAGTCATTGTGCTCGAAAGCATGAAAGCAGAACTGGACGACATTTGCGGCAGCATCGAGGTCTCACTACCTTCGGTCGATCCTAATTCCCCAGCATACATCATCTTTACATCTGGAAGCACAGGACAACCGAAGGCAGCCATGCACACACATCTGGCTTTCTCTTCGGGAGCACTCCACCAAGCAGAGTTACTCGGATTTTCTTGCACCACACGCACGATTGAGAACGCTCCGCTCATCTTTGCTGGAGCTATCCCCGAGCTCTTGTTCACGATATTGATGGGTGGCTGTTTATGCATTCCGACTCTGCAAGATCGAACAAATGATATCTCCTCTTGTGTGCGCAGGTTTCGGACCAACATGCTTTTGATTTCGTCCTCTGTTGCGGCAACACAGGATCCTGCTCAATTTGTGCCCAGGCAAAGATTTCTGATGGGCGCAGAGTCACTGCCTTCGCATACTGCAAAAGCGTGGGCTATCTTACACGACAATTGCAATGGGTATGGCTCAACTGAGACAAATACAGTCGCTACGTGCTGTCCGATCAATAGTACCGAATCTGTCAAAAATGTGGGCCGCGGTGCAGCTCACCAGTACTGGGTCGTGGATTCCTTGGATTACGACCGTCTGCTTCCACCTGGCTGGCTCGGAGAAGTGGTTGTAGAAGGGCATGCGCTTGCTGCTGAGTATCTGGGCAATCCTGAGGCCACGAAGAAAGCTTTCCCTCCTGCACCAAAATGGTACTCGATGATTCACGAGCAAAAACCATGCACGACCAGATTCTTCAGAACCGGTGATCTTGGGAGGATAGCTCCGGACGGTGGTCTCGAAGTACATGGACGTACGGATCCTTTGCAAGTAAAGCTGCGAGGTCAGAGAATCGAGTTGGGCGAAATAGAGGCAATCACCATTCAGAGCCTGGAGAAGACGCCACTGGTCGCTGAACTCATTCACCCGAGAGGCCAAGATCGACCATCCATCGCTCTTTTCTTCGTAGCTAAAGACTGGATGGAAGCGATTGAGGATGATTTCTTCGCGATGGACGTCGTTCTAAACAAGAAACAGGAAGTGAAACTGGAAAAGGTGAGAGAACGACTAAAAGGGGCATGGGAAAGTGCTCTTCCAGCCTACATGCGCCCTTCTTACCTTGTCCCTCTCTCCAAGCTCCCACGCACGCAGACTGGAAAGCTGGATCGGAAGCGCCTCCGGGAATGGGCTTCTGTATATCGGGCTGCTGAGATTTCGATTCTTTCCACGAGACAGCATAAGTCACGATCCCCAGGAGAGCCGAGCGCGGAGATAGATGAGCGGATTCGTCATGCTGTGTCCAAAACTTTGTCTATCTCGGCTGACAGTCTGGATGGTTGCTCTGCTTTCACAGTCCTAGGCGGAGACTCTCTAGGTGCCGTTGAACTGGCTCAAGAGTTGCGTAGTCATGGCCTCCTGATTTCCCCGGCGGACATCATAAGAGCAGACAGCTTGCAATCGCTTCTCAATTACACTGAAGAAGAGTGGGCGGTGCCTAATGGGAAAAAACACAGCAGCACTGTGGCAATTGCAGGAGCTGAGCGGGACCGGCTACTAAAGAGTCTTCAGTTGTCCACTCATCAGATAATAGAAGTCTTGCCCACTACGGACTCACAGAGTCGTGCAATTAAGCTTGCAACAGGTCCCGAAAGATCATTCGTGTATCATTTCATACTTGAGCTTTCTGGATCGCAGGATCTTGCCAGGCTGGAAGACAGCTTGCATAGACTGATGGCGCGACATGATATTTTGCGGACCCTGTTCACTGATCACGATGGAGAGATTTTACAAGTGGTCCTCAAGGATGCCCGGAGCGTTGTGGAATTCAGGAAGCTGGAGCACCAGTCCGCACTACAGTCAACTACAGAAGAGTTGACTATGGGTGAAGTTAAGATCGATCAGATCCCCACCAAGATTTTCGTCCTTGTACTTGACGATACTGCGGTGAGGCTGGTGTTCCGCTTGTCGCATGCTCAGTTTGATGGACTATCGATTCCCATCCTGTGGAACAGCCTGCAGCAATGTTATGACCATGAAACAGTGGCTCTTGCACCAGAATTTTCCAGATATACGGAAGAAATTCTAGGAGCAGACCAGAAGCCGGCAATGGAGTACTACACAAAACTCCTACAGGATGTGCCATTCACTGATCTAGTGAAGAGAAAGACAAAAGGTCATGAACCACAGAATTGCCACAGACATGCACACTTGACGCTGAAGCAGAGCGTGGGGTATACGGCAGCCACGGTTTTCGAAGCTGCATGGGGCTACGTCCTCGCTTCAGCCTCTGGGTGTCGAGCTGTCGCATTCGACCAGGTTGTGTCCGGACGCCAGCTTTCGCCTCGCTCGAATGTTGATGTTCGGAACCTCGTCGGCGCTTGCCTAAACGATGTCCCGGTTGTTGTGAAGCATCCGCCTGGGCAAACAGTACATTCGTTGATGAGGCAGATTCAGGAGGAGCGAGCGGCATCTGCTGTATATGAAACCCTCGGCTTCGGCAAGATCTTGGGCAAATGTAAACCAGATCATTGGCCTGTTGATGCAAGAATGACAAGCAGCGTGCAGTATCGAGGTTTTGAGGAGAAAAGGAGCTTTCAGCTGGCCAACGCCAATTGTGTTGCAAGCATGGTGGAGCGAAGTATGGATCTCGAAGATCTAACTATCCTGGTAACACCACAGCGAGGACAAGAACCGGGCAGCCATGATGTTGAATTCCTCTTTTCCGACAACGTCGTCAGCCACGAGCAAGCTGATTATTGGTTTCAGCAATTCTTGCAAGCGGTTGAAGCTTTTACCCGGGAAGACTCTTTGGAGAAAGAAGTGGAAGAACTACTAGGACGCATCGATAGAGACTGATTTCTACATGTTAAGCTAATCTCGCACTCGGATCTACTTGTGCTTTGTCGTGCTGTGCAGATGCCAGAATCTCACCAAGTTCGCTCCTCATTTCTGCCACGATGGTAGCAAATCTGCTTCCAATCTGCACCACACGAGCTTCAATCGTGACCTTGGACCCGACTGGCACCGGCCTGTAGTACGAGATCGACAAGTTCCTGCTGACTCCGTGAAACTCCCAGAATCCTGTCCGCGCCTTGGGCGCTACAGCCATTGACGTTGTCATGTCGAAAATCAATGCTGTAGCGGCACCATGAAGCTGGCCGATCGCTGAGCACATTTCCGGCTTGATCAATGCGGAGTACTTCGCGATTGGTAGAGACTTGGACAGGCGAAAGTCTGCGAGCTCGGGATCGACCGAGATCACATGCAGATTGTTGACCATCACAAGCTCTTCAAATGCCTAAGTGGGATGAGCAGCTTAATTAGTCGGCGTGGCTGCCACAGATTCGTAGGAGGCGTTACCTTGTGACGATAAGTTTCCACCGCCCGTTTGGCATAGGACTCAATCTGGTAATTGATACGATCCAGAGAGCTCTGCAGGTCGATTCGTGTGAGAACACCGTCCGGCAATTCGTTCGATTCAGAAGTCATGGTGTCTTCTCAACGTTCGGTGTAGGGTGCAAGATGTTGAGCTCTGCAAGTGCACCTCTCGTCAGAATCAGTGACGTGTTTTGTCGTGCAGGACTAGCTCATGGTTAGTGGCCCAGGCATTTCCTGCATCGAGAAATTCTGTGATGCACCGTTTGGGGTCAGAAGCGACGATCTGGTTGCGGTCTGTCCAACGTGTCCACGGTGACGACACACTGCATTAAGTTCCGACGGGTTTCCGCACTTTTTAGACTTTACGGCCACCAACGTCTAGTGGCTGAGAGTACCAGCCGACGAAAGTGGTTCAGCATAGCTCTGTCGTGCTTGCCATGTGATGCTCAAGATGTCTTTGGTGGGAAGATATGCCGATTGGACATGTGGTAGAGGATGTGAGGATGTGCCAAGTCAGCTCTCACGCTCCGCCAGCCCATCATAAATGTCAATTATCATCATCAAGACGATCAATGATATGCCGACACGATGTCGAAGCACGCAGTACTGTACAACTTGCAGACAATATGGCTCTTCACGGCCAGCGATCACCTCACCTTCGTGCTCCCTGAATGCTTTATGGGCCTCTGTGGTCTTCTAGCCAAGGACCTCATTCCAAGGACGAGAAATGTGGACGTGGCGACACTACTCCGCTGTTCACTCGAAATATTTGCCTGGAACTGGTGCAATACGCTCATCTTCACCCTTGCTAATCAAGGCAGCACGGATGCCGTTAGAGAAGATGCCGCGAACAAGCCATGGAGACCTATTGCCGCAGGACGAATTTCGATAGAGCAAGCCAGAAGCCTGCTGGCCGCATTGATTCCTACCTTTGGGGCTCTTTGTCATCTCTACCTTGGAGGCTTCCAAGAGACTGCAATTTTGATCTGCTTGACCTGGATTTACAACGATCTGGGTGCATCGGACAAGAGCTTCATCATACGCAACGCGGTTATTGCGGCGGCGTACTTTTTCTACGGGAAGGGCTCTCTAGTGGTCGCCACCAGACCTCTCAATGTGCTTCTTCCGCACTCTACAATTCAATGGCTCTTCGTCATCAGTGCTATCATCTTCCTCACAATGTCAGTGCAAGACTTGAAAGATCAACCTGGCGATAGACTTAAAGGCAGAAAGACAGCACCTTTGATGCTTGGCGAGAAGTTGTCAAGATGGAGCATAGCACTTCCTATAGTACTAGCCTCTGGTGCTTGCTGTCAGTGGTGGAAGTGTTCATGGGTGACGACTATTGCCTGCACGACTTTCGGTCTCATGGTCGCCAGCAGGGTGGTAGTATTGCGAGGGTTTGAGGCTGACCGTTTGACCTGGAAGCTGTGGGCATTCTGGTTGCTTGGTATTTACGCATTACCACTAGCTAGTAGAGACAAATGAGGTTATGCGGCTCAATTTGAAAGACTGCTATGTAGCGGCATTGTTAGATTGGGAATTTCTCAACATACCCATCAAGCAATGGACTGACTGAATCATTCTTACGATTGGCTGAATTGCCATACTATGCGTTTGGTTCCCTGATGTCACTTGTGCGCGACAAGAGCACCAGGACGATGAGCGCCCGCCATGAAAACTGACTCAGCTTGATCCGTTTACGTGTTTCGGCACTTCTGCTCTGCAAGACTTGTTCGCGTACCTTGGTAAGCTTGGGAAATAGCTTTTCAGATCGTCTGAATCTGCAACGCAATCGTGATGCTTTCGATCTACGCCACATCTTCCAGATACGGTAAACACAGACCAGCGCCGCTTCTAACGCAGAACGAGCTGTGGAGCGCCGTATTGCATCATGTCGGTGAATGCGCTGTGTGGAACGGTAGAGTTTCGGCTGCAGACAACGCTGTTGCACGGTGCTTGATCTGTTCAATCTGTCGAGATTGTCTCTGTAGCCATTCCAGTTGCCATCGATCATCCACCTGGTTTTCGAGTATGGGGATTATTGCCAACCAGGTGTTAGGGCACCCATGGCTTCTTGCCGTCACGACTGGCATTGCATTACATTTGTTTGTCTTCATCAGAGGGGAATGGCATATGCAGGCTCCATGGCTAGCCACTATCCTTGCCAGCGCGTTTGCGACAGCATTGACAATAGACCTGTATCGATCTGATTCGAATGCATGTTCAAGCATCAGCGTCCTCGCCGTTGGCTCCGCCAGTCTCTTCGCAAGTATCGCCACATACAGGCTATTCTTCCACAAACTTCGTCGATTTCCTGGGCCATTTGGTGCCAAAATCTCAAAGCTATGGCATACCTTGAACTGCCTGGACTCTCGCCAACACATTTATCTTGACTCGCTGTTCAAGAGCTACGGTCCCGTTGTTCGCACCGGCCCTCGCGAGCTAATGGTCGTCACGCCTGACATCTTTGAACTGTTGGATGATCCTCGTAATCAAAGCCACAAAACAGACTGGTACGACCTACTGCGGCCGGCAAAAGCTGTCATATCCGAGCGAGACCCTGCCATTCACAACCAACGGAGAAAGATCTGGGACAAGGCTCTGAATACGGCGTCTCTTGCGGAGTACAAACCTCTCCTGAGTAATCATGTCCAGAAGCTATTGGACAATATTGATGAAACCGCTCGCCGAGGTGCCACAGTTCTTGCCAACGACATCTTCTACTGGTTTGCGTTCGATGTGGTATCTGAGCTGGCATTGGGGAGATCATTCGGCATGCAAGAAGAGCGCAAGTGGCACCAGAGCACACTGCATCTACGCAGTGGAATGGGGCTGTTGGGCATTGCGTCCTCGGTGCCGTGGCTGGCGCGGGTGGCATTCGCATATATACCGAATTCCCCCGTCATAAGGGACTGGTTCGCGTTGCAAGACTTCTTGAAGAACAAGATGACGGAGCGTGTTCATCGCGGCCTCGTGGGAAAGGATATCGCTGAGCACTTCATCGATAGTGTTGAGGATGACAATTGGACTGAAGAGGATTGGCAGTGGGTTCACGGCGATGGGATGAATGTCTTGATTGCAGGAAGGTGAGAACAAGTTTTTAGAACGCCTGCTGTCCAAAATTTGCTAATGAATACTGGCAGCGAGACCACCGCCGCGACCATCACATTTCTGTTCGCGCAGCTAGCCAGGGACAGCGCTCTGGCGACCCGCCTTCATCAATCACTAAAAGATATCGATCCTACTGATCTCGATGCTCTGCGCGAAAGCCAGTTGCTGAATGGCATCATCAACGAGACTCTGCGACTCTATCCAGCTTTACCAAGTGCAGCTTATCGGGAGACTCTCGAGGACGGTTTGAAGGTTGGTGACACATGGATACCTGGTGGAACCAAGATTATAGCCCCAAGATATTCTGTTGCTAGATGTAAGTTCACTGCCTTCTTCAAAGGTAGTAAACGCGAATCTAACCACAGAATTGTAGTGGAAGCCGCATTTCCAGATGCAGAATCGTTCATTCCGGAGCGCTGGATCGACAAGCCAGAGCTCGTAGCGTGGCCAAAGGCTTTCGCTCCGTTTGCAACAGGTCGATATTCGTGCGTGGGGCGACAACTTGCATTGAATGAGATTCGCATGACCACGGCATCAATTATACAGAATTATGCTGTGACATTAGCTCCAGGAGAGGATGGGAAAGCTGTCGTGTCCGAGATGAAAGATCAGATGGCTGTCTTTCCTGGCCCTCTCAGATTGACGTTCAGCGCAAGGGAAAAAAGAGCGACGGAGGCTTTGGTGTAAGAAAAGAATCAAACTCAGGTAGAAAATTCTGATTGCGTTCAGTAATTATACAAAGGCAACGAAGACGGACGAACTTCAAAGTCTCCCCATCGTGCTGCAACAATTTCTCGCACCAACTTCCTTAATAGTGATCTATCCGTCTTGCCAGACGCTGTCAAAGGACGTCGTTGGATTGGTATCCAGTATCGAGGTACCATGTAATCTGGTAGCTCCCCATCAGATAGCAGTCTCTCCGTAAAATCAACCATGATCACTTTTCCAACAACAGCCTCGTTCCAGCCAACTACCAGGTCGCCTTGGTGAACGTAGCTCTGCGCTATTCTGGTCCCGCTCACAAATCCAATAACAATCTGACGACCCTCGTCGAACTCAGCAAAACAGTCCAGTACCCCATCTGGTCGACACCGCTCCAAGTGATAATCGATCTCGCCGAGTTCTATCCGCTCGCCATGGAAGTTCATTTGATTGTCGCTGCGGCCCAGAAATGTGACACTCCCATCACATTCCTTGCGGCCCAAGTCGCCAGTTCTGTACATTCGACCTTCAGATTTCTCATTTTGCCATTGAGTGCGTTGAAGAAAGACTCGTGCTGTCTCTTCGTCTCTTCCAATGTATCCGGTGGTAAGGGCTCTGCTCTCCACAATGATCTCCCCTACTTCCCCGTCCTTGAGAAGTACATTGGTGCAACCAGGATCAGTGATCCAAAGTCGACAGACGCCAGGCAGTGGATGTCCGATATTCTGAGGATGGTCGCACTTGTTGATTGGAGCGGTGATGCTTTGTAATATGCACGCTTCTGTAGCACCCCACAGTTGATAGAATGATCTCGCTTCGCAAGAAGCCCATTTCTCGACAGCGTTTCGACCCAAAGGCTCCCCCATGACGCTGAGGACACGAACTGTCGGAACCTCAGCCGGATCCATCATGTTCAGCATCGTGGGTGATACAGTCGTATGTGTTATACGTGCATTCGTCAATTCCGGTCCAATTTCTCCTGCCGATGGCAACATCATTTCTCCTTTTGCTGTGAGACACATGGTTGCCCCCGTAGCTAAGCACATGCCAATCTCCATGACCGAGACGTCAAATACGTACGGATGAAGCTGGCTCACCCGCGAAGTATTTTGAACATTTAAGCACCTTGCCAACGCAGTGCTCATTGTGACGATTGCGTCCTGTGTCTGCACGATGCCTTTGGGAATTCCGGTTGTGCCTGATGTAAATGCAATGAATGCTGGGTCTTCTGGCTTTGATGTTGAGTTGATAGCGGAAGTTGGAGCCAGATCAAAGTCCATGTCCATTAGTCTGATAATGTCGTAACCGGAGTCTTCAAATTCCTTGCCGTATTGATGATCTTGCACGATCACAACCTTGACTTGTGCCTGTCGGAACATGGTGATTCTTCTGGGCTTCGGATGATAAGGATAGACAGGTACGACCGCAGAACCGAATGTCATGACTGCCAACATTGCCACCACAGCCCATGGCGACAGGTCGAAACACATGCCGACGTTGTCACCGGCCTTGATTCCTTGTCGCTGGAGCGTGTCCGAAACGATAGCTACATGTCTCTGCAGCTGAGAATAAGTCCATTGGCGTACATAGCTGTCAAGAGCAAGTTGATTGGGACTTTCATGGCATCGAGCCGCCAGCAAGTCTGGAAAGGTTCTTTGGATCAGGACCAATCCAGTTTGATCTTCGATTTGGCCTGGCTGGTCTTCGAATAGATCCATGTCGAATGGAAGGGCGATGTCTCCGTTCAGGGTGGTATTCCATTACTTGTTTAGCAGTGCAGACATAGAAGTATATTGTTCGCGCTATTGCACGAGTCTCTAAGTTTGGATCAGCAAGTTTAAAGTGCCAGACTTTCGTCTCGAAACAGACTTTGGGATTTTCCTGGGACCGCGTCAAGCGATCTTCAACGCTTGACGATCTCGTGTCATTAAGCTTTGTGTCTTGAGCACGATGGGAAAGCACACAAAGGCTACACTGCATGCATGGAGCAAGCTCTGCTGTGGCAATCGCTGGTTGGCAGATTGTCGCGATCGGCGGCTGACGTGCATCCGGTACTTTTTGTGTGGTAAACATATCAAGACCAAGGGGATTGGATTATGCCGTCTTTCGTGCAGGGAGACATCTCGATCAGAGGCTCTCTCTCTCGGTCGATGAGCTCACAGATTCCAGTACCGTGGCCGCAATGACTGGCGTACTAAGAAGTGTTAGACAAGCGCGGCTCGAGACCTGTTCATCGACATTGTTCTTGCTAACGAGCTGCTCCGTGGCGACATTTTCAGTGAGTGGATCGACTGCATAACCAGTGATGCAACTCTCACTCTCTCTGGTATTACAGGGTCAATCAGAACGCAACTTACTGATTCTATTATTGCCAGGATGTGATTGGTGCAACGGTCCTCCCTCCCATCTTACCATTCGTTTTGCCTGACCGGGCGAATGTGCCCGAATCGCAAGGTGAGACTAAGTCATGGCTTCTTACCACTCTCAAGCACTTATCTAATATCTGAGTCATCTAGTCCAGCTATGGGCTACCCTTCTGCCGGCGACCACGACAGCAAGTATTGTGCTCTCGACGCGTACGTCGGAACAGTCAAAGTACATCCTGCAAGAAACTTCGCTGATACACTTATCTACAGCATTCACAGGCTGGCTCTCCGATCGTTGCCGCCGGCGCAAGCCCCTATTCATTGCTGCTGTCGTAGTCCAATGCGCCGGTGTGGCTTTCTGCTTTGTGGGAACACATATCGCACTATGGATCGTCGGACAAATCGTTTTGGGAGTCGGCTCCGCGATCGTGTGGTCGACGACTCTTGCTTTGATAGTTGAAGCTGTTCCAGAGGCAAAATTGGCCAGATTCTTCGGATTCACCAGTTTGAGTCTGGCATTGGGTATATTCCTCGGTCCTGTGCTCGGCGGGACGATATACGAACACGCTGGAAACTATGCCGTCTGGGGAATGGTGTTTGGGATATTCTTCATCGACCTTGTTTTGCGTGTTGTGTTGGTGGAGCCGCAGTCCACTTCAAAAGAAATTGTTGAAGAAACAGAAGATCGATTTGGGCCGCAAAGAAAGCGTACTCATTTTGTGGCGCCAATGTTGCTCAGGTCTGCCCGGATGTTGTCCGCTCTATGGGCGGCATTCGTTCAAGCGGCAATTTTGGGATCCTTCGATGCGACTTTGACAGTCCGCGTGAAAGGCCTATTCGGTTGGAGCTCGCAGACAGCGGGTCCGCTATACATTGCTCTAGCACTGCCCCCGTTTGCGAGCCCTTTGGTCGGTGCGTGGGCAGATCGATGCGGCGGAAGATGGATTGCAACAGCAGGATTTTTGCTCTCGCCGGCATTACTGATATGCCTTCGCTTCGTCGACGACGACAGCGTTTCCGATAAGGTGTTGCTTGCTGCGCTCTTGTTTCTTCTTGCTTGTTTTCTAGGCACTACGATACCAATCTTTTGTGCCGAAACAGGCCATGTGGTCATGGAGCTTGAGCGAAACGATCCTGGGATTTGCGGATCAAAGGGAGCATTTGCGCAGGCACAGAGTCTGTGGTGGGCTGCCTAACCATGGGACTCGCAGTCGGACTTGTATGGGCTGGTTTCGTGCAGCAAACAGCAGGCTGGACCACGATGGCTTGGAGCCTGGCGGTTCTCTGTGGTGTCACCATTATACCCGTTGTGATATACACTGGCGGCAAGGTCAAAACGACCAAAGGAGACTCTTCATTCATAGGTAAAGAGTAAAATGGAGAAGTCACATATTTTGCCTTACAATATGAGCCTATGAAATTCATGATTATGAAATTGATCATTTTCGACGGTGTTGTTTCAACAAAGGAAATTGTCAAGATCGAGTTGACACTTACATTCGATCCATTGCCGCGCAACACCACACCCTTTCCATGAACCGTCTTCTCCTAGCTTAGCCATCGCACTTGATGAATCCATCCGAGCGAGAGGCGCTCTCGTGAGTAACGCATCCCACCGCAGTTCCACTTGCCGTGAAAATGACCCGGTAATCACCAGGTCCACCTGCAATTTGAATCAGCTTTTCACATTTTTTCCAATGTCACGACCGGTAAGACGAAGGACTCACTTCCTTGTCCGCTGTACACCCTACTCTCTTTGATCGGGAACTCCCGCAGGTTGGAATAGTCGAAGAAATCTTTGCGGTCGATTTACGGATGTGGTCATTTGTTCCTTCCGCGAGTCTTTCCAGCAGTTTTGAGCGACATGGCTTCCTTGACCGCGTCTTCGACATCGTCGTCATCGCACTCTCTTCCAGCACATTTTCACTCAATTGCTAGTACCGCAGTTGCCATGAGAGCAAGCGCAGCAAGAAGCTGTGAAGTGCGCATTTTGGCTGGTTTGAGCTTTAGATGAATGAAACGTCGTCTGTCTGTGTGTTTGCTCGATCTTGTTGATGATAGCTGTGTTGTTCTGGCTACTGCGCGCCATCCAGAGCCTTTTATAGTCGTATCCAGGGCCGCGAAGTGGGCAATATGGATTTTCCGGTGGCCATACCTTCATGCTGCCGGACTTCCGGTTGTAAACGTCTGAGTCAATCTTCGCCGTGGCAAGTCCAGACCGACATTGTTGTTCGTCATGCCGTGACAAGCCGTGGCGCTCTGACTATCTTCAGTGCTCCCTTCGATGGCCAAGGAATCAGCACGGAGCACTGCTTCATACCATTGAATGAGCCAATTGGTGGGAACTAAGAGAGCAGTGACGCGGCTAAGTGGTCTGATACTCTGGATCAAGACGCCTTTGCACTTAACAGTGACCGAGAGGAAGACACGGCGACAGACGCTGCGGCTCATGGCGGCTGCTATTCGCAAGGCAGGCCCTTCGTCCAAGCGAGCTCCTCTCCTCTCCTCTAGCGTGAGCACCATGACCAGTGCTGAAAATGCTGGTCAAGGTTTCCTGACGGCCATGTTCTTGCACTTACACCCATATGAACGCAGGTGCGGAACACGTGAATCTTTGCTTATGTTGCAGAAAAGGCAATTGTCACTTCTTTCGACGCGTCTCAAACCGAGCAAAAGCGAGCTTTGCCTGCTGACCAGGTCCATCTTCACGGTCCCAGGACGTAGTCTCCCGGTTCGAGCCAACTCCACAAATTTGGACGACCAAGGTGACATCAGATGCTAGGTGATCGGTAAGGTTCCCTGCAATTCGTTGCTCGGGTCCAGTCCGACAGCCGTATACGGTGGTCCGGGTGGCCAGACGAAGCAGCCCCTGACTCTGGCCGACCGTCGGATACTTAGTCAGCGTTCGTGAAGATTCTGTAAGCAGCAAGGGCCGGGGTACAATGCAGCCGTCTTCGGGAATGCCATTCACAGTACAGTCTAGATGCGACATAGGGCCTGTGAACTCATCACTGTAAATGAAAAGCATTCAGTGCAGAGGTGCATCAGCTCGTGTGATTTTAGCGATCGGCGTATTGAGCGCACTTCGGGGCTTCAAACTTGCACGGGAAAACAAGCTTTCATAGGAAAGACCGATGTTCGTGACATCGATCAGGGAACATGTCGTCCGGGACATGCCAGTCCTCTCAACCTTGAGTCTAATGATCCAAAACGGGACCACACGCGTTCCTTTCACATGACAAGTCGAGTATGGAGGGCGTTCCGCGGTGTCCGAGAACCACGCTCAGATGATATTTTCCCCTTCGCGCGACAGAGGTCAGAATGTCAGCCAAGATCAAACTGCTCGGCAGTCTCGCATTCCCCCAGATAAAGGCCTTCCAAGATGCTCAGCGGCATTTTCTCCGAAGTCTTCCTTCGATGGAGCTGCTGTGAGAGCTCATTAAGCGACCTGCGTGATAAGAGTTCAGGCCAATCACTACCGAGGTTTCGTCCTGCAATTGCGCGGGAAAGACAAGCCATCGCTGGTGATCTGGTTCCACCGCATGTGCCACCGCATAGTGTGGTGTGCGTTGGCAGCGACTCGGGCATGGATCAATGGTAGGAAGGACCTAGACGCGGCCATGACACCAACCGCGAGCATGAACGATCGCAGTCGTGCAGCCTTGCTCAGCTTTCGCAGCCTTGCCAGCACTGCTCAGCCTCGCCAGCTTCGTGCAGGCTGTTCAAGGTCTGGAAGAACTGGAAAAGACATAAAACGCCTCCCCTCCTCCCCACATCCCATCTCGCAAAGAAATTCCCCCAGAATAACAAACCCGAAAACCCAACCACTCGCAAACCGGCACATGTGCAAAAAGATCATCACCAAAGACATCAATTGCAGCGGCTGCAACAAAATCATGCAAACGGTAACCGAAGAGCATGCATTGGTAGAAAAACGTCCCAGCACGACCAGCAACGAATACAAGCGAAGGGCAGCTCTGAACGACAACGGCGCGAGTCTCAGGATCTACATCGAATCGATGAACGAATGTCAAGGCGGGCTGGCACCGTGCATTACGGTTCGCGCGAAGGCCAATGGGAAATCGTATAGAGCTTGTAAGCTGTGTGATGACAAGGCGAGGATTGTCGTCGGTGCGAAGACGAAAACGTACTTCCCGCGGCCGAATGTAAGGAGTTTTGAGGTCTATGCAGTATGGGTGATATACTGATTATGTCTCAGGCGCCACTGCCGAGACCATAGGGTTGTCTTTTGCGAGTTTTCTCTTGGACTTTCTTCAGGAAAGAAGGACTACGGAATGGGATAATCGGGACTAAGGATCCTTTACGCACATGGTGAGCAGGCAGTCGTTGTATTGGCAATGCATCAATTGCACGCTTTTCTCTTGGTCAAGATTTCTGCACTAGACCATTGTGCGGCCACCCTGATCATCGAAGTTCAAATTGTCGTGGTCCTCGAATCTGAACTGGCATCGATTTCTTCGCTCTTCGGAGCCGCTTAAATCCGGCCCCGCGCACGCGAGCCATAGAATGGGCCCGAACGCGCGACACCGCGCATCATCACGGACATTCGAGTTCATCCTTCTCGCCATCCGCACACGCATAGCGCTGACTACGCCAGGTACAGTACCGTCGTCCATCGCGTTCCCTTATCATCGTCATCCGTCGCATCACATTCCCTTTCATTCCGTACCATGAGCTTCCTCTTTCCTCGTTTCCCGCCCACATCTCACAAACAGCTCCTATCGCCCACAGCATTAAGACAAGGGCATTTATTACAGACCACCCGGCCACACCGACAGATAAGATCCACTTTGACAGAAGCGCAAATGGCTACCGTTGCGATCTCCCCGCCCTCGCGACCTTCCCCGCAACCCGCCAATGCGAGCCTCAAGAACCACCACAAGCCCTCTGGCAAAGGCTTTCGCAATCCCTGGGATTCGTGGGAAGACATGAACATGTGGGCCATCTTCAAATGGGGCGTGCTGGGAGGTCTCACCGGGGAGCGGAAACCCGTCGACACCACACCTCCGACCGTCCCCGTGCACAAACCGACCTTCCTCCCTTCCCGCGCCACGCAGCACCTCCGCACGACGTGGCTGGGCCACGCGT
>ANSM01006568.1:0-12498 GCA_000347735.1 Cercospora canescens BHU | reverse complement strand
GCCTCGCACCGCAACACCGCTGCAGACGTCGCCTTGGCGTTCGCCAAAACATGCGCGTGGGCAGCGCCTTGTTGTGGCGAGCCTCTCTCATTGCTCGTTGAACCTCGCTCTTGGCCCTGCATTGGTGAGCTTCCGACGCCATTGTCGATCCTCTACCAAACTCTGGCCCAACACCTCGTGCGCAAAGCTGATCCCTTTCATTCCCCTACGAATAATGCCCCTCTTATCTGCCCTCTCCAACGTGCTCTGCACCAGGAGATTTTGGTTATCAGCACCGTTCCTTCTCATTCCTCAGCCCAGTCCTGCGCGATCCTCCCAAGCAAGATAACGAGACGAATGCAAGATTGACCACGTATTGTGCAAGAAGGAATGTTGGTCTTTCAGCACCATGATCCTCTGCCACACCGTCCACACGCGACTAACGCAGAGCCGGATTCCAAACCCTTGATCACAATATCCGATCCCTTTGTATTCGTGCCCATTTCTGGATCCGAGGCTGCGACAGGCCGAGGCGCCGCCAAACGAATTGTGAGGGCTCATGTCACGCGTGTGCAGCATGAAAAGAATGGGAATTTCAGCATTGGTCAAGACTTGCAGAGGTATGCTTACCGACCTCGCTCCCACTGAGATCAGGACATTGAGTGAGATCGCAGCTGGACCGTGAAGCCCTACCAACCAAATGCTGCAAACACGAAAAAGAAGCGAACGACCAAGCGTGCAGTGGACACTCTCAAGCGAAACGAATCATCCTCAGATTCCTCCTCGAGCTCGAGTGTACTCACCAGACGCTCCTCAAGTTCGCTCTCTCTGCCGTCCGGAGGAGCCTTCGATGATCCCTTCTGGACGTTCCCCGTCGATCGTCAACCAGAGCTGTCCCCCATATTCGCGCACTACATCCAGAATGTAGCCGTTGAGATTGCTGACATCGATGGCCCTACTGCAAAAGGCTTGTTGCGCAGAGTATGGTTTCCCATGTGCATGACTTCCGCGGCCGCCATGTATGCAGTACTGCTCATGGCAGCATCCCACTACTGCATCATGAACCCGCACAAAGCATCACGAATTGACCTGCTTGCGCTCAAAGCCCGGGCTCTCTCTGAGATCAACGTCGAATTAAGGAAACCCGACGTTCGCATCAGTGATGGCGTGGTAGGTGCTGTTGCTAAAAGTAAGTGGACTTCCAGCAGTTGCACCCTGGTCTGAGACCAATGCGTACGTTCTGCTAACTAGATGCAGTGGCTGCCTACGAAGCTGTATTTGGCGACTCCGACACTTTTGCCGCCCACATGAAAGGCCTCCAAATGATGCTGAAGACGCGAGGAGGCCTGTCCACCTTGGGTCTGAATGGCCTTCTAGAACGCATGGTCGTGTGGATTGACCTCAATGCGTGCCATTTGACCGGGAGGGCAGTGCACTTTGGCAACGAGGATTATCCAACCATGGTCTCCTTCGCAGCACCGGATCCTTACCACTTTGCCGGAATTCAGTAATGTTGCACCCAGACACTTTGAACAGCGAAAATAGCCATCTTATGCAGCGGCAACGCTTTGCAAGTGTTGCAAGTTGCAGAATGTTCTCCACGCTGCGCTAGCGCAAGCGATCAGATGACACCGGTCGATTCCAACCACGCCCCCCTTCCTGTGCAAGCACTCACGATTACATTTTCCAGATCGCAAACACGATTCCCCGTCCATCTACGTCAACTCACGTTTCAAAGCTGTCACTCCACATTTCCCGAACCCAGCCTTGCAGGCACTTGCGCACGAAATCCAGCAAGACCCTGGACTCGCCAAAAGCAGGTTTCCAACCATGCCCCAGAATCCCACTCATGCATCACAGAACCAGTTGCGTCACTCTCCACAGCACCGAGCCCTGGCTACAAGTATATACCATCTATCTCTCGTCAAACCATCCCTTCGATGCCATTTAAGCACCAGATTCCCTACAAGCCTATAAGCCTGATCACCGAGCCGCCTCGCTTGTACTCCGGGGCCCCTACTAATTTCTTTCTCATACTGCACTACCAACGACCCAAGCGTTTTAGGCAGGCAAACGGTGTGAAGAACCCCTGCTTATTGTCGCTGTCTCCTTGTCGTGCGCGTGCGCCTCCTTTGCCTCGTGGTATAAGACCTACAGACTTCCCTCCACATACGAGAGGATGTCTCCACATAACGATACCATTGTGACAACCAAACAACATCAACAATCCCTTATCAATAACAACAACAACAACAAACATCAAGATGTTCTTCAACGGGACGACGACGACTATGTTATCGAAGAGCAAGAGCACTCGGCAAAAGCCAGTGCATCGGTACGTCTCCTCTCCACGTCCCATTCTTCACTGGTCAATGTGATCTGACTGAAGTTTGCCCCATCAGGCGGGAATCAACCTCAACATATTCGGAGCGATCGCGGGCGCATTCAGTAGTCGGAAATCAACACAGCAGCAACCATTACAGCAGCAGTCACAGCAGCAGCAGCAGTCGCAAACGAAGTCACACGACGACCTCGATGAGCAGCAGCAGATCGAGCAGCGAGAGGAGAAGCTCAAGGTAAAAGGTACGTAATTGAAATCTTCTTTTCGAAACCCTCCGAAACTTCTTCCCTTCGCCTCACCCCCATCCTATTTTTTTACATCATGCCGAACAAACTCCCCGGATCTATGTCCTTCCTCTCACGTGTCTCATGCACGCATGCATCACCATCCTCCTCCTCCTCATCACATGATACAATCTGCAAAAGCTAATCCATTCTCCTACAGGAGCCGGAGCAGGTCAAGCAAACGCAGCTGCCGCAGGCGACGCAGAACAGTATCGATATCAGAGCAAAGCCGCTCCTACTCCTGCTGCTGGCCAGCGGCAATGAAGCAATGACAAACCGACACCAGACAACAACGACAACAACGAAAACGAAATCAAGGTGCTTTGCTGGACTATTGCTCCGAAACGAGATCAAATTCGATGATGACATGGGGGACGAGAGACTTCTGCTTTCCCTTCTCTGGTGTCGTCTGATATGGATATCTTTCTGATTCTTCACGGTGTGCAAATTCCGTTTCAATTTTATAGAGAAGATGCGATGAACGTAGCTTCATCTCTTTGCTGCGAGGCAAAACCTTCAAATGGAAATCTTTCTCATTTTCTTGACTACCTATACCAATTTGGCTCAACGCGGGCAATGCAATCCATTTCATCACAATGTCTCCTCGCATCTCACAGCCCATCACCCGCATCTCCTGTTTGTGATGAAGTTGCTCCTTGAGACGTGATGGGACGTGAAAACCTCTTAGCGAGGGTGGAGTCGCAACGACGTCGACACGATACCTCGCCCCTCGATATCACCGCCTGATCCGCACGAGACGACCAGCATTCCCTCCTTTCAGACCGTGTCAGGCAGATGACCTATGACGACAAGTCGAGACGGCGGTATAAAGGGAAAAGAGAGAATGACTTAGGCCGCGGATTGAATGAAGAGGGAAGGGTTTCCTTGTCTGGCTGACTCCGGTGGAGTGACTTTCGAAAAGTACGGAGGGAGACCAGGATGTGAGGGTGATCAAGGGCCAAGAAACGAGCCCAATGATGACTTGCGCGCGCGGAGCCGGGTGCGTTCATAGGCTCCCCTTTCTGCCAAGTGAGAGATTTATGGAGTGTCGTTTTAGGTGGCTATCCCTGGCAAGAGGCGGGGCCGCAGTTGAAATTAGGTGTGGTTTTTCATTGTAGTAGCCTAGAGGATGGCCTATAGGATACAGTCGCTCCCTAGGCTGCGCCCTTTGGAATATGTTGGTTGTCAGTCATTCCTGAATATCACACCAGATCGATCGCGAAAAAGGCTCTCGAATTTGGCCGCGGTCAATTCTCTTCGATTGCGACATGTCGATGAGCACTTCGCCCAAATCCAAATCTTCGGTCCGCGGAGTGGCGGCCTGCATAGCTTTGGTGAGACGGCGAGTCTCGTACTAGTTGGGCTACTGGTGCCTACTGAATGACTTCATGTTTGTTACCCTTTCGCAGTTCAAGAAGGGGCATGCTGGTCAACAGGGACAAGTCCGAACAATCACATGCGCTTGGACCTCTGTGTGGAGGGCGTCGGGAAGGTCTGGAGTGAGGCTTCCGGAGAGAGGCACAGCCTCAGCGTTGCCATGGAGCAGCGCAGGCTCAGCCACTGCGCAATTCCTGTATTGGTTGTGGCAGTGGACCTGGAAATCGCCTTCTTTTAACCCAGTTCTGCCTCCAGCATATCCCAAGTAGCCCTCTGTCTGGCCTTTTGCTTTGCGTCTGGATCTTTCATCTTAGAATGTCCATTGACCAACTTGAAATCGCCTTCATCTGCAAACGCATGCTCTCCCTGCCGCATGCCTTCCAACAGCTTTGCAACTCTCTCCTTGCCCTCTTCGATCCCTCGAATTTCTGCTCGCATTCTCTCCACACGGTCTTCCATGAGCATGATGAGACTCTCTCTGGCTTGGTGCGGCCGATATTTATTGATGAGCGAGTGCATGTTGAAGACAATGGCTTGCAGATCTGCGATGCGCTCCTCGTATAGGGTCGGGTTCTGACCCAGCACGCCCAAGAGGCCGAGGAAGGTAGTGAGAAGTGAGCGAGCTAGGGCGATCAGATGAGGTTGCGGATTGGTCTTCACCGAAGGGAGGTCCGGATAGAGCTGTTCGATACCGGCATCTTCGAGGGAAGGCTCCGGCGCTTCGAGGTCGATTTCGTTCCCAAAGACCGTGAACTTTGAGGTCGCAGGCGGCGGGGGCGGGATGAGGTAGCGAAGCTCAGGCGGAAGAGAGCGCACGTCGATTTCCTTGTTCGTCGCTTCCCCATCACCGTTGCTCAATTCCTTGCGAAGCTGTCGGAGTCGTTCGCGGTTGTCCTTGGTGAAATGCTCGTAGAAGGGCGGCGGCAGCGGAAAGGCGGCGACGAGCTGCTGCTCCTCGGCCATGTCGTCGCAGGGGGTGCACTCTCACTCCTTCGTGCGCATGTGCATTGGTCGCATCCTGTGCATTCAGTGGTTGTTCTCGGCGCGTAGGAGAAAGAAGTGCGACGCGTTCCGGCAAGCTCTCCACATGCCGTCACCCACAAACAGGCCTGCGAGCAAGCTTCCACCTTCACCATTCCATCTTCCTCCAGGATCGGTCATGCCCGGCAGCACCTCCAGTAAAGCTGCTGCCAACCATGATTCGGGTCTTTGGGAGTCGGCCCAACGCTTCTGGCAGAGAAGCTATGCCGGCGACTACCTGGGCCTGGCCATCTTGATCGCTGGATATTTCATCGTCAAGCTGTTCGATGCCCCCTTCCATTCGCAGTTCAGACTCGATGATCCGCGTCTACAGCACCCTCACGCCGAGGTGGAAAGAGTAGACATTGGTATTACCAAAATCTATGATTTCCCGGTCCAAACTTGCATGCTAACATCTCTCCTAGTATGGCTCCTCATCTACAGCTCAGGCATCCCCCTTGCAGCGCTTGCAGCATGGTCTGCCATCGCTCGGCCCCCTCTTCATCAAATTCACATCACTTTCCTCGGCCTCTTCGCTGCCATCTTCATGGCTACGATGATCACGGACATTTTGAAAGACGCCATAGGCCGCCCGCGCCCCGATTTGATCGCTCGCTGCAAACCGGCCGAAGGAACTCCTCGAAATGAGATGATATCAGTGGAAGTGTGCACAGAGACGAACCATCACGTGCTCCACGACGGATGGCGCAGCTATCCTAGCGGGCACAGCAGCTTCGCCTTTTCTGGGTTGGGTTGGATAGCACTTTTGATGGCGAGCCAGTTGCACGTGCTACGGCCTCGAGCAAGTCTGGTCGTCGTGTTGGCATGTCTGCTGCCTCTGCTTGGTGCGGCGTTGATCGCAGTAAGCAGATTGGAGGACTACAGACACGATGTATTTGATGTCGTGAGTGGGAGCATTCTTGGCTTCGCTGTGGCATATTTCAACTGGCGGCGATACTATCCGAGCTTGATGGCTGCGGACTGTCACGAGCCGTACTCGGCGCCGCATGGCAAGGCTTCCAATGGATTTCAGCGTCTTAGAGACGAAGAGGTGGGCATGAGTCGCCATGACGGGCGCTATGTAGTGGGTGACGATTAGGAACACAATCTACCTGCATTGTGCTTTTGCCGAGATCGAGCGTAGAGCGAATTATTGATGGGCTCAATCTGCTCTACATGTACGGAAACCAATCTATGATTTGGTTGTGTAGCTTCGTTGCTGTGATTTCTTTTCATCAGGAATTCGTCCTACTAACGCAACGCCATCAGCAATGGCACGTGTGCAAGTGACCAAAATGAACAGTACAACCAAGTACGCGTAGCCGTGCTTCAGTTCCCATCCTGGTCGCTGATCTGATCGGATCCGAAATATCATCGGCCGCGATAGGCCGACAGCCCGGCCATCTGCACAATTCGACAATGACCTCACGCCCTGACACATCAAATAGAAACACACCACCCAACCACCATCCATATCCCGATACTCAAGATTGTGAGGCATATCCCCTCTCAGAATGCCCAAAAAGGACAAACTCCAATCCCTCCCTCCGGAACCCATCACCGAACAAACCTCTCTCCTGCACCCCAACCAAGACGGCACGAACCACGGCACCCTCCCAGCAGAAAACATCTCCGCGCTTGAAGCCCAAGCCGAACAAGAACGTCGCGAATACGAATCCGGCCATGTTCCCCTCGCCGCAGAACCTTCCACGCGGAAACTCCTCGCCACCATGTCTTCCCTCTGGATGGTGACCTTCCTCGCCGCATTGGACACGACCATCGTAGCGACACTCTCCGGGCCCATCAGCAGTTCCTTCAACTCCGGAACGAGCTTCAGCTGGATTGCCACGGGGTATCTGATTGCGAACTCGGCATTTCAGCCACTTTCGGGGAAGTTGACGGATATCTATGGGAGGAGGGCTGGCTTGATTTTTGCTTTTACCTTCTTTTCTGCTGGCACGCTACTTTGTGGGTTGGCGAGCAATGCGGGAATGATGATTTTGGGGAGAGTTGTGGCGGGTGCCGGGGGAGGCTGTTTGAACACTGTGTCGGTTTTCGTGGCGAGCGATTTGATTCCGCTCAGGAAGCGGGGGTTGTGGCAGGGAATTGGGAATGTCGTGTTTGGGGCGGGCATGGGTTTGGGTGGAGTGTTTGGGGGATGGATCAATGATACGTACGGGTGGCGATATGGTGAGTCTGTTTGTTTTCTGCTTGGGGCGAATCTATTGGTGATGGCTAATTGACGAGACAGCATTTTACATCCAAGTGCCTTTCGCTGTCGTCGGAGGACTGTTCGGGACGTACATGCTTGATATCCCGGTGAAGGAGACTGATAAGTCGAAGATCAAGCGTGTCGACTTTCTTGGGGCCATCACTCTTGTCACCGCTCTCGTGCTGCTGCTCCTCGGCCTGAACAGTGGTGGAAACATCGTCCCTTGGAAACACCCTCTCGTCTACGTCTCTATCCCTCTCAGCTTCGTCGCGCTTGTCGCCTTCGTTTTCATCGAAGATCGCGTCGCCTCCGAGCCCATCATCCCTGTTCGACTCCTCACGCACCAAAGCGTCGCAGCAGCGTGTCTGACGAATTGGTTCATGACCATGAGCGTCTTTGGTTTGATCTACTACGGACCCATCTTCTTCCAAGTTGTCCGGAATGTCACAGCAACACGAGCCGGAACTCTCTTCATCCCCCAGGCTGTTGGCACCGCAACGGGCTCTCTTGGATCAGGCATCGTTATGCGCTGGACGGGCAAATACTGGTATCTCAACATCTTCATGCAACTGCTTTCCCTAGTGGCAACGAGCTTAATCGCGTGGCAATTCGATGAGAATGTCCCGCTCGTTCCGCCATTCATCTATCTTTTCATGGAAGGTTTCGCGTACGGCAGCATGCTCACCATCACGTTAATCGCCTTGATCTCGGCCGTGGATCACAAATACCAGGCTGTCATCACCAGTGCCTCTTATGCTTTTCGAAGCACAGGTAGCTCGATCGGAATCACGATTGCCGGAGCGGTGTTTCAGAATCTGCTGAAGAAAGGGCTTTTCGAGCGGTTTGGAGACGAGCCTGGCGCTGCTGATCGCATTCGACGGATACGAGACTCGACTGATGAACTCGACCATCTTCCCAAAGGCTGGCATGATGGCGTAATAGCAGCTTACGTCGATGCGCTACGGGGCGTTTGGGTCGTCGCGCTAGGCTTCGCAGCTCTAACTGCTGTGGTCAGTTCATTCATCAAGCAACACAAGCTGTACAACAGCCTAGATCGCAAATAGTTTGCACATAGCATGAAATATTACTGTCAATTTCCATTTGGATTCATTCATTGTTGCTGAATCGAAGCGTATGTTACGCCGCCGAGCATCACAAAGCATACTTTTCCCCTTCCACAATCCTAGTGACTGCGTCTACGAAGAATGAATTGCAGCAGCCTCACATGCTCCAAGACGTCAAATCCGCCGCGCCCAGATAATCCAATTTGCCTACCTGCACCCCCTCCTTCCGCAGGATATTGTACGCCGTCATGAAATGGAAGAAGAAATTCGGCAAAGCAAACTTTTGCAGATATTCCAAAGCTCCCATTTCGAGCTCTTGCTTGCCCAGTTTGACGTTACATTTTTCGTCCTGTCGAAGAAAAGGAAGAAGTTCGTGTTAGTCACTGCATAAGCGCTCTTGAGAGAAGATTCCCTTCGGCTACAGAGTGATGATGATGGGAAGGAGGACACCCACAGGACCGATGAATTTCTCCTTCTTTGCAGCGCGAAGCAATTGAACGGTGGAGTCGATACGAGCGGAGAACTCGGCAAAGGTCTTCTCGTTGTCTTCGACGGACACGGCGGTCTCGCCGCCAATGCGTGGAAGGACGGCTTTGGCGGTGTTGCAGCAGGTGTGGATTTGGAAGCTGAGCGGCTGGTTGGGATTTGTTACGCGATCAATGTCGAAAGTCGTCGGTGTCGGGTCTACTTACGAGCATGTCGTCGATCAGGCGAGTTTGCAGCACGGCTTCGCCATCTTTTCCATTCTCTTGAGCCCAGCTCTCGCCCTTCTTGAGGATTGTCTTCAGAATCTCGAGATTGCGGACGAGAATGGGGACTGAGACATCGTAGGTGCTGATAGAGGACATTTTGGCGCCGGAGAGAATCTCGTTAGCGATTTCGTAGAGCGGAAGTGGTAAGTCTGCGACAGAGCACGTGAAAAGCGGGCACTGGTGAGATTGCGTGCTCGAAAGTGAGTGAAGTAAGATGTAGTCAGAGAAGCAGAAGGACAACTTATAGCTTTGTGTTGTTGAAGTTGATCTTTCTTTTACCTTCCACGAACGAATAGCTTCGCAATAGTCTGACGAGCTTCGCTGATTCGTGGTTCCACAAGGTTCACCGACTCCATCTTGATTTGTAAACATGTAGTCGAGGCTTTCTGTTTCAGCATCAAGCTTCTCGGTCTACTGCAAGAGCTCTCCAGCTAAGTTGACAACGTCGCTGATCTTTCTGGGAAAGATAGTAGCACTCGGCGGTTTTAGGAAAGACGGGGTTTTGTAGAGAGTGCAGCAAGGAGAAAATCGAGTCTCACCAACGTAGTCTAAATGCCTCAGGCCAACATGCAGCAAAAGGACATTTCCATACTTCCTACCCTAGTGCCACCCCACATGCGGCCTTTGAAAGTCCAACGTGACGGAAGATTCTGCGTCATAGCTCGCCGTGCAAGGACAAAATTGAGAGCATTATTCAGCATACGAGGGCAACGGCTGGGAAACCGGACTTTCGGCTGAGCAGCCTGTCACAGTCTCCCCTTGCAAAAAACCAATGCCGCCGTTCATGCTACGTGCGTGTAAGTCGTAAAGTCGTCAGTCGTTATCTAGTACAGCAACACCATGCCTGTATGATCAAATGTTGCCGATAACAACCATGAATCTCAACTTCCCGTCACCTTTACCCTTCATGGCCGCCCTTCTTCCCTCTCGTTCACGCTGCGAATCATCGAGTAAATCATCCTTGCGATCATCATCATCACCATCGAGAAGCCCTTCATCAAGCATCAAAGTACTACTCTTCCAACCCCATGACTGAGAGAAATTGAACTTATCAGGAGCGGACTCATACACGCTGAGCATTCTCCCGCCTCGGCTCGGGCTGTATATCTTGAAGTACGTTCGAATGGTTGGTCTGGCATCAACATAGGGCGGTAGTGTGGGAACGTGAAGCCTTGATGCCGCTGCCGCGAGGCGTTCGGATTCAGAGTCATGCGTGTCGTAGAAGTCGTCGTCATCATCGAAGTTGGGCGGGTCCTCTTCCACCGAAGTCGGGACATCCTTCGAGCTCGTATCTGGTGGAGATTTTGCAAGTGCATCTGTCTGGCTTCTCTTGCGATTCCTGTAGCTCAGCAGGCTTCGCCTTTCGATTAGCCTGCTGACACTGCTGCCCAGACCTGATGTCTCATTCCCGTCGTCGATGCCGGCGCTACCGCTGCTGTCAAGGTCATCTCCGTCGATGGAGTTAGGCGCAACAGTGGTGCGTCTTCGTTGCCTGCGCTCTCTTCGCTCACTTCGTAGGATCATCTCCCGTTCCAGTTGACCTATTCGCTCGTCGACGCTGCCCTGAGCTAAGCCTGCTGTGCCAGCAATAACTTCCTCAGTCTCACGCTCTTTAGCTCGATGCAAGTACACACCAAGCTGTTTGCTGCGTGATGATGCTACCTTCTGTATGTAGATGTTCCAGAGACTGCCTGCGTAGAACACAGTCCTGCTGTAGACACGCTTTTTGTCCTTCAGTAGCCTGGGGTTTGGGAACTCTGCGGAGAATCGAAATGGTGGGAAGTGCGTGTAGCTCACTGTTGTTGGTTCCGGTGGCATCTGTGTCGTGTCCATTGTCAGCGGAGGACGAGGCTGAGAGGTCACGGCGCTAAAGTCAGCTGCCCACTGCACGTCCTCCGGCTGAATAGTCGCACTCAATCTGCTTGCATGACGTTGGATTGTGGACGTGTTTGAAGTGGCGATTATGGGCTCGGCATTGCCACCCATCACGATATTGCAGTCTGAGCTTGGAATCCAAAACTTGCGCGGTCTGCCGTTACCGTCCCAGGAGCCGCTGTCGATGTCCTCATCGATCATTGGATCCTCGGCGTGGGTGATTTTCCGCTTACCCATGGACCTATCAGTGGCAGAACTAGCATGTATAGACATGGTCGTGTCTCGGTTTGTGGTGTCGATGGCGTCCTCGGTACATTCGATACTCAGGCCGAGATCCAATTCTGTCTCTTTGGCGTTCATGACCTTTTGCCGAAGCTCCATTTGCTGCCACAACGCATTACTAATGACCTTTTCTGACATGATGGGAAGACCCAGGCAGTCCTTGGCACTCCGGATGTATTGTAGTTGCTCAAAATCAAGGTGCAGGTAATGAATTCCTTCATCGACGAGTACCAGGAGAGGTTCTACCTCAGGATGCGTGTATAGGGTGATCCATTTCTGCAGCGCATCTGGTACGCCTCGGCTGTAACCACCGTCCCCTTTGCGGTACAAGCCATCGAAGCGTACAGCCATCAGGCTGGCACTCTCCGGCACCTTGAACACTTTGCGTCGGTTGCCTGGCTCGAATAGGCCTGCTGCAATAGCTTGCTGTCGGAGCCTGCGATCCAATAGGCGCTTGGACAAGACCCATCGATCGAACTCACCATCAATGAAGAATCCATCTCCACCAACAATCTCTCGAATGATATCACCTGGAATGCCGTCCCAGAAACGCAAGGGCATCTTCCACCCATCTCTGCAAAGCATGGACTTGGCACTGGCGAGCACCTTGTCTCCGGCTCTGCCATAGTAATTTGATGTCACGAGCCTGATGAGCGGGGATAATGTTTCGGTCGTCATTTGTCGAAGCATAGACTCGATGGCCGAGTCCACGAGGTCTTGCATTTCCAGCCAGCACCCGGTTGCAAATAGACCAACGGGATCTTGATCCTCCTCGGCGATGTTGCAGCAACCGTACAGACGCTTGAGAGCCAGCTCAAATGCCGTTTGTGTGATGGACGGATCGATATCTTCGGGGTGCACCCGCATTTCCTTGGCGTTCGCTTCGAGCCAGGGTGGAGACAATGCACTCGAGAAAAAGGGAGCTCGATCGAGAATGAGACGATGTAGCTTGTACTCGTGTCCAAAAGCGTGGACGGTAATGTCCGAATGTCTGCCAGCGAGCAGACCGCGAGAATATAGGTGATCTGGGAGGGCAGCAGCACCATCACCGTGCATGGATCGGACATAGGACGAAGGGTATCGGGATGGCATCGTGTACGAGGCTTGCCTGGAGCTTTCGGGGGAAGTCACGGCCTGCACAGCGAATAGTCTGCTCAACGTGGTCAAGGTATTGGAGGCAGCCCTGCCGTGCATGCCGCGCGAGGACGAGGACGGCGGAGCGTTGACGTCGTCCACATCCTTCTCCACTCGTGGCAGACGACGAGCGCCGAGGCGGGCATCTGCCTCATACTGCTGCTCTTTCATGACCGGC
>ANSM01006563.1:0-15036 GCA_000347735.1 Cercospora canescens BHU | reverse complement strand
GAGGTCGGACCGGCCTCGTCGGGCGAGAAAGGGAAGTGCGCGACTGTGGAAGTAATAAGTCTGTCGCTCAATGAATGGTGTATTAGCGTCGTTCGTTGGGCGAACCGTGGGCTGGCGGTGATGCGACCAATGCGGCTTAGCGCCCATGCCCCGCTCTTGCCGCTGAAGAGCAAATTCATCAGTGCGTGGCTCCTGCAAGTTTTCCCTTCTGTTTCCAATCACCGCTGCTTCCTCAAGCGCCTTTGACAGGTACACATATCCTCACCGCCGCCCGCTCTCCGCCGCGCCCGCTAACATCGTCCGCAGGCACAATTCCAGCTCGAGGACTTCGTTTGCCAACTCAGTGGCGGCGGGGTACGATTCCAACCTCTTTCCTGTAACGAAATTACCACTACAACACCGCCAAGATGGTCAAGTAAGTCTTCGTACGACGGCGCGAACATGCCGGTGCAGTGCTCGAGAAGGGGATACCGCACGTTTCCGCGCCGTCGCAGCGCGGGAACAGCGCAGACAACCGGCACGCCGTGGTGGGCACAGTGCTGACCAGATGCCCCTCCAGCTTCACCGTCGAGGAGATCCGTGGGCTCATGGATGACCCCAAGAACATCCGTAACATGTCCGTCATTGCCCACGTCGACCACGGAAAGTCCACCCTCACCGACTCGCTCGTCCAACGTGCCGGTATCATCTCAGCCAAGAACGCCGGTTCCGCTCGATTCACCGATACCCGTGCCGACGAGCAAGAACGTGGTGTCACAATCAAGTCGACAGCCATCTCGCTGTACGGCTCCCTCTCCGATGTCGAGGATCTCAAGGACATCACCATCCAGACCGACAAGAGCGAGAAGAACGACTTCTTGATCAACTTGATCGATTCCCCCGGTCACGTTGACTTTTCTTCCGAGGTCACTGCTGCTCTCCGTGTCACCGATGGTGCGCTCGTCGTCGTCGACACCATTGAAGGTGTGTGCGTGCAGACCGAGACGGTGCTCCGACAGGCTCTTGGTGAGCGTATCAAGCCCGTCGTTATCATCAACAAGGTCGACCGTGCGCTGCTCGAGTTGCAGCTCTCCAAGGAAGATCTGTACCAGAATTTCTCCCGTGTCATCGAGTCCGTCAACGTCGTGATCGCCACATACTTCGACAAGGCCCTCGGAGATGTCCAGGTGTACCCACAAAAGGGTACGATTGCTTTCGGTTCCGGTCTCCACGGCTGGGCCTTCACCATCCGTCAATTCGCTGTCAAGTACGCCAAGAAGTTTGGTGTCGACAAGAACAAGATGATGGAGCGTCTATGGGTAAGCAGAGTGACATCTACCGATCGCAGAGAACCTTGAGACTAACGTTTTTCTTGAAAGGGTGACTCCTACTTCAACCCAAAGACGAAGAAGTGGACCAAGAGCCCCGAAGGCGCCGAGCGTGCCTTCAACCAATTCTGTTTGGACCCAATCTTCCGCATTTTTGACTCCATCATGAACTTCAAGAAGGAGGAGATCCCCAAGCTCCTCGAAAAGCTCGAGATCAAGCTCGTTGGTGACGAAAAGGATCTGGAGGGCAAGGCCCTGCTCAAGGTCGTCATGCGCAAGTTCTTGCCTGCCGCAGACGCCCTCATGGAGATGATGATTCTCCACCTTCCATCTCCAGCGACTGCCCAGCGCTACCGTATGGAGACTCTCTACGAAGGTCCTCCAGATGATGCATCTGCCATTGGTATCCGCGACTGCGACCCCAAGGGACCTCTCATGTTGTACGTCTCCAAGATGGTGCCGACCTCGGATAAGGGTCGTTTCTACGCTTTCGGTCGTGTCTTCTCTGGTACCGCCCGCTCTGGTCTCAAGGTCCGTATCCAAGGTCCAAACTACGTTCCGGGCAGCAAGTCCGACTTGTTCGTCAAATCTATCCAGCGTACCATTCTCATGATGGGTCGCTACACTGACCCCATTGAGGATGTCCCAGCTGGTAACATCCTTGGTCTGGTCGGTATTGATCAGTTCTTGCTCAAATCTGGTACCCTCACCACCGACGAGACTTCGCACAACCTCAAGGTGATGAAGTTCTCTGTCTCGCCTGTCGTGCAGCGCTCTGTCGAGGTCAAGAACGCCAACGATCTGCCCAAGCTCGTGGAAGGTCTCAAGCGTCTGTCAAAGTCTGACCCATGTGTCTTGACTTTCATCTCCGAATCCGGTGAGCACGTTGTTGCTGGTGCCGGTGAGTTGCACTTGGAGATTTGCTTGAAGGATCTCGAGGAGGACCACGCTGGTGTGCCGCTCCGCATCTCCGACCCCGTCGTTCAGTATCGTGAAACCGTCGGCGGCGACTCCTCCATGACGGCTCTCTCCAAGTCGCCCAACAAGCACAACCGTCTCTACGTCACTGCTACCCCTATGGCTGAGGAGGTTGCCAAGGACATCGAGTCTGGCAAGATCGGCCCTCGTGATGATTTCAAGGCTCGTGCCCGTATTCTCGCTGACGACCACGGCTGGGATGTCACGGATGCCCGTAAGATCTGGTGCTTCGGTCCCGACACCAACGGAGCCAACTTGTTGGTTGACCAGACCAAGGCTGTGCAATACTTGAGCGAAATCAAGGATTCCGTCGTCTCTGGTTTCCAATGGGCCACCAAGGAAGGTCCAGTCGCCGAAGAGCCAATGCGCAATGTCCGCTTCAACATCATGGATGTCACCCTCCACGCCGATGCCATCCACCGTGGTGGTGGTCAGATTATCCCAACTGCGCGTCGTGTGCTCTACGCCGCCACCCTTTTGGCCGATCCAGGTCTTCTCGAGCCAGTCTTCTTGGTCGAGATCCAAGTCCCAGAGCAGGCCATGGGCGGTATTTACGGTGTGCTCACCCGTCGGAGAGGTCACGTTTTCGAGGAGGCCCAGCGTCCGGGTACTCCTCTGTTCAACGTCAAGGCTTATCTGCCTGTCAACGAGTCCTTCGGTTTCAACGCAGATCTCCGTTCCAACACCTCTGGCCAGGCTTTCCCACAATCCGTGTTCGACCACTGGCAAATCCTGCCGGGTGGTTCTGCGCTCGACCCCACCTCGCAACCCGGAAAGATTGTCGAGGAGATGCGAAAGCGCAAGGGTATTAAGCCACAAGTTCCAGGCTACGAGAACTACTACGACAAGTTGTAGACAGCATGCCGATCAGAGTGCTGCGTGGGTTGGAATGGAGAATACCCCGCGATGGGCGATTACGAGCATTTGCGGGTGCCTTTGGCAGCGGCCGTGTATGCAGAGTCGCTGTACATTGAGCATACCGCTCGAGAAGTGATAGACGTGCTTCCAGTGATGAACGAAAACGGCTCGTGGAGAATGACTCTCATTTGTGTTTTCAAAGGTTGCTTTTGGTTGTCTTGTAGATAGATGGCCATGAAGCTTTTCACAAGACCAAGCTCTCGTCATCATCTTCTTCCTCGCTGTCGATGTCCTGCCGTAATCCGTGCTCGGTCGGTCACATGGCAGACCTGACTGGTTGAAAGGGGCAAGTCCGGCACGAGTGATCGTCTCCTAGGTCTAACCGGATGCGGTGAGAAAGGGTGTTCGGCGAGACTCCAACTTGCCGACCGACTTTCCAACATTGTCGCGTCAGTCCCAAACCTTTCGGCCACGTTACAGATCGTGGACGATGGAGACGGGGGCGAACACTACCATCACGACCGAATGATTACGATAGCATACGATATACGACAGCATCTGCCACACACTCTCACATGCCATGGGCCAACTCCGACCTCCGCGAGATTCGCTCGAATTGGCCAGCCTCGCCAGCAGTTCTCACGACGACGACCACGACAACCTCGGACGCGCCTCCCTCGATTCTTCGTCCTCTGGACTCCCCTCGAGCCGAAAGCTATCCTATAGCGATCCCGTCACGCCACAGAACGGCGTGGCCAGGCCTGGGGGCAACGGCCATGGCCGGACGTACTCGGCGAGCAGCGCCTTCGATTTCAATAGCTCCTTGTTTCCTTTGACCGCGAGCGGAAACGGCTACACGAGTCTCGGAACGCCGAGCACACCTCATCTCGATCTCGGCGCAGCGCAGCAAGGACTTGCAGGACAGAGTCTGGAGCGGAACAAGAGCTTGACATATCTGAACGGCCTTTCCCTCGTGGTGGGACTGATCATTGGGAGCGGAATCTTCAGCAGTCCTGCGAGTGTGAACAGCAACGCTGGGTCGTTCGGCGCTGCATTGATCGTTTGGGTTGTGAGCGGAATTCTAGCCTGGACGGGAGCAAGCAGCTACGCCGAATTGGGAGGAGCGATACCGTTGAATGGCGGAGCACAAATCTATCTGAGCAAGATCTTTGGAGAATGGGCTGGTTTCCTGTTCACGTGGTCCGCCGTGGTCGTGCTCCGACCAGGAAGCGCGGCCATCATCGCCATTATTTTCGGAGAATACATTGTGAGAGCAGTCATTGGACCCGATGCCGCAGAGGCGAGCCCGTGGATTAAAAAGGGTGTTGCGTTGGTCGGCCTCATAGTTGTCACGTTTTTGAACTGCGTGAGCACGAAGCTCGGAACGAGGAGTGCGGACTTCTTCATGTTCTTCAAGTTTGCGGCACTGTTGGCAGTCACGGTCGCGGGAATTATTGTTGCGATTACTGGGCTGGCATACAATAAAGCGGCGTTGAGCACGGATTGGAAGACGAAGGGCTGGTTTGAAGGGACGAGTATGTCTTCCTCGGAATGGGCTGTTGCGCTCTACGCGGGTCTGTGGGCGTACGATGGATGGGACAACACGAACTACGTGGTGGGAGAGATGATACATCCAAGTCGGGATCTGCCCAGAGTGGTGCACACGTCGTTCCCGACTGTCATCATCTCATATATTCTGGCGAATCTTGCGTACATCTTCGTCCTCCCGACCGCTGTCATCGACAAATCGAATACGATTGCCGTGGCATTTGGAGGGACAGTTCTTGGTCCTCTTGGCTCCCTGATCCTCGCGCTTGCAGTGTCAGGATCTTGTTTCGGAGCCTTGAATGCCACAACTTTTACCGGAGGGCGATTGGTCTACAGCGCAGGAAGAGAGGGTTACTTACCGGAGCTCTTTGGCACTATCGGACTCAATGATTCCTCGCAGCGAATGCGACTGCCACGTCGAGGAGCGAGAGCCAAGAAATTTACCAGCTTTGTCGCTGACGAGCAAGGGTTCTTTTTCACTCCCATATATGCTATGGTGCTCAACGCCGCCCTCACGGCCGTTTACATCATAATCGGCGACTTCGAAACTTTGACAACATTCTATGGCATAGCAAGTTACCTATTCTACTTCGCGACAGTTATTGGATTGATTGTACTACGGGTGAAGGAGCCCGAATTGGAACGACCTTACAAATGCTGGATCACGACTCCCATAATTTTTTGCTGCGTGAGCTTGTTCCTAGTCAGTAGGGCTGTCTTTGCCAAGCCGCTGCAAGCTCTTGTTGTGGTTGGATTTTTGATTGTCGGCATGCCGCTGTATTGGTGGCGAGTTGGAAGCAAGAAACGGAGAAGCGGGAGGAGACATGTCGATGACGGAGCAGGATGGAAGTTTTGGAAACGTTGGCGTGGAGGCAAATAGAAGTGACAGCATTAAAAATGCAAAATCGTTCCAACGTCGGCCATCTTTCATATCTATGAAAGCTGTGGAATCCAGAGTCTCCGCTAAGTCGCCCTCCGGTGGCCTTCTCGACATGCTCGCCAGCCATACTCAATACTCAGAATCTGCTAGGCTCCCGTCATCAACGCCATACCACGGCTCAAGCTCGATGTAGACTTCGCTCCTGCAGCTCTCGACAGCACCGTCGCTCGTACCGTATGCTTTGTACTCTGGAGCCTCTTTCGCATCCATGCGCGTTGCTCGGATGACTGTGGCTCGAACTCCAGCTTCCTCATTCAGCTCGGCCACAAGTCTCTCCGTGTCGCTGAGACTGAGGTTGTAAGTGCGCTTCAGCGGCCGGCATAGGTTGCCTTCGTACTGGTCGACTTGCTCCAGGGCATAGAATAGGTTGTTGTATGGCGCCAGGAGGCGGGAGCCCAGCCATTTGAGCCAGCGAAGAGCTGAGCAACCGGATGGTCTTTTGATTTTATACCCATTTTCGGCTTGGGGGGCTTGGAGCATGGTGCTTCTCGGAAACTGCGATAGGAGGGGACGAGCTTCGTCGTCATTTAGCTGAGTTTGAGCCAATTTTGACGGCACTGGGCTAAAGCGTTGGAGTTTCATTTCAATGTGTGTAAGTTGCAGCAGTGAGAGAGAGCGCAGCTGTAAAGGGGCACAAAGTTCGATGTCTGGAGTTTTCCTTTTAAAATTTTGTGGCATGAGGCCGCACGCAGTGGAGCTTACATTTGCGTACTAGAATTCCCAACCATGGATTCGCTTCCGCGCACTTCGGTCTTGAGAACAAGAGGCCACGCCTTGGGCTGCCTGTCCTTTCAAGTCTCAGACACGCATTCGACACATGGTTCGCTCTCATCACATGCCAATATGAGCACCGCGTCAAAGTCGCTCCTCAATTCATGTCATCCACCCCTTTTGGTCCTTCGATAACTCCTTGTCATCACTCCTCGGCTCCTCAGACGGTGTAGAGCTGATTCTGATAGGCCTTCTGCTCAGGATGCATCCTTGTGCAATCTTGATAGGGACATTCGTCGCCATACACGCAGTCGGCATAGTCACAATAGGCAGTTTGGCGGCTGCAACAGGCCTGGCATCTTGGATTTCCATCGCATGCCCTGTCTGAGACGAAGCAAAGACGGCACTTGGGCGTTGGGCGAAGAACTACACGCTGCCGCTTCAGAGGCGGAGGTTTCGATTCGACTTCGGTGTTCTTGCTGTTTGGCTTCTGCTGTGGAACAGTACTTGGCTGGGCGTCGCTCGAGGCGTAGGCAAATGGCAACTGGCTCGGGGTTCCAAGGCTGGCGCCCATTGGATGCGTGCTGGACGGAATGAAGGCAGCAGCTTCGGGTCTAATCGAGTGAGCTCTTGATCCCGAGACGTAAGGTGTTGTTAGTGGAGCGGAGAACGGCGCCGCATCGGTCAACTTGCCTGCGTTCTCAGCAAGGATGCGATCTATCTTGTACTGGGCGAGGTTCCGCTGCTGCTCGAGTGACAGTCCACAAGCTTGTCCAGGGCTCTTTCTGAGCAACGCGTCGATCCGCTCTTGTTTCAACTTCTCGTTCTCATCCTTTAGCTTGCGGTTCTGGTCCCTATGGCTCCGTCAGTGCCAGGCGCGTGGGGTGCGTTGTGGGTGACGGGTCAGCGTATCGACAATGCTGAGCTCTGATGATACTCACTGAAGGCACTTGTTCTCTTCTCGCAAGCTGTCATATCGCTTCTCGATACTCGAGTGGAATTCCTCCAACCGATTGCGCACCAACTCGGCGGGGCGCGAAGCGCAGTCGGCCGCTAATGTTGCCAGTTCACCTGAGAGCGATCTCAGCCCAGGTCCTTCATCTGTTGTCGCCGCCAGTTGCGCCATGTTGTCTGTAAAACTATGGCGCCGTGCGATTTTAACGATGTTGTGGTAAGGGTGGAAGTTCAGAAACGGATTTACTAATGGAAGGCCTCAAACGGTTTTGCGCTTGTGCGTCATTCTGTCTTGCAGCCGTTATTGATACATTGATCGATGAAAACACTTTTGAATACAGACATTGTCCGACGTGTCTGCCGTGACGTTCATTGTCTCCAACAACAGGCGCACTTGAAAGTCCTCTCGGGTGCCGAGCGAGCTTCAACATCAAACGTCCTTCACTTCGTAATGGCCTCGCGCCAGTGTTCATAGCCCCTCATTCGTCATCGTCTGTTGGTGAAAACACATCATCCAACTGCCTCCTTCCTTGCGCCAAACACTGCAGCATAGAGCATCGAATTCAGCATCTCTGGCGTCTTTGGGATCCGCAGAAGCTCTTGTCGCAGTGGCTTGATAGCTGATCACCGCGCCTTCGGGTCCGACTGGCGTAACATCGACCTTGCGGAGCTTGAACCTCTTCCAAGGAACGAGTGCTGGGGAGTGAAGGATGTCTTGTACAGAAGGCTCTGTCTTGCTTGTGACCTTCAATCCCATCGGGAATTGCATGATAGCATCTTTTGTCAAGTATGGAAATAGCGCTCCCCCACTGGTCTGAAGCGCCATCCACGTGCTCTCTTCCAGGGCGAGGATTTGATCGTGCAGTGAAGTCATTATGTTGGAATTGGATGTCAGAAGGGAAAATAAAATTGGAGTTATAGTCTACGAGGCAGAAGTGATGTCTTATCACGATCGTGGAGAGTGAAGTCAGACCAAGGCGAAGTTGGCAGGCGCCCCACTTCTAAAACGACGTCGGGCTTTCAGCAAGTCTCATATGGCAGGCAAACCTAGTATATCGCTTCCCCGTTCCTTGCAAATCAACACAGACAGCCTCAACGGTTCGGCATCGAGAGAACGGGCTGCAAGATGTACAGGTCCTCTGGGCACACGTTGCCCCGTCGTGCAGATCCAGTCCAATGCTCCGTCATGATGCTCTTCGTCCATCGTGTACTCTTTCAAAGATTGCACACCGCCTGCTTACATCGATAAAGCTTTCTCGATAGGTGGATCCAATTTTGAATCAAGCGCTCAATATCTGCTTTTGAGACGAGTGGAATATACTTGTGCCATCAATTTTTGAAGGTACGAAACTTGTTCGTCCATCACAACTTCGCAGGTGCCAACTCCATTTCTGCCTTCTTCGGGCCTCCAAAAGAGAACAAATAGAGAGCGACTTTACGCATTTGCACTTCCTCACTACCCTCCGTGATGCGGTACCTTCTGTGATGCCTCCAAATGTGTTCAAAGGGGTAGTGGCGGCCTGTTTTGAAGCATCAGTAATCTTTCAAACGCACGAGAGATCTTTCGAGACTTACTGTAACCCCATCCACCAAAGGTTTGGATAGCTCTATCCGCTGCTTGTGTGCACAGCCTGTTGCCCCAGTAGTTGCACATGCTGACTTTGTCGCTCAACTTTTGCTCGACCTCTTTGTGCTCCATTCTGTCCATCTCCCAGGCCGTCTTTCGAATGAGCAATCGTAGCATCTCGCATTGTGTTGCCAACTCAACAAGTGGGAACTGTATCGCTTGATTCGTAGCAAGCGGTTTACCGAAAGGTTTTCGCTTGCGAGCGTATTCGACAGCTTGGTTGACACAGTATACTGCTGCACCCAAGGACGAGGCAGCTTGCCGAATCCTGTTTTCATGAACGAACGCTTGTGCAATGGCCAAACCGCCATCCAATGGTCCAATGATCGATGAAGCTGGCACGCGAACGTTTGTGATCGAGACAGTCGCATGGTCGGTAGGCATATTCAAAGTCCACTCGTAAGATTCCACTTTCAAGCCAGGACTGTTGGCGGGCACATTGAAGCATGTTATACCCTTCGCACTCCCATCTTTCCCGCTTGTGCGAGCAAATATGAAGCAATTGGTCGCTTTGTGCATTCCAGTCTGCCACATCTTCCCGCCGTTGATGATATAACTGCCATCGGCCTGTTTGACAGCTCTTGTCGACATGAACGTAGCATCGCTGCCATGTTCAGGCTCCGTAAGACCAAACGTGATGCGTATCTTGCCAGCAAGGCGGCCCTCAATCAGCTCCTTCTTCTGTTGCTCGTTGCCGAAATGCTGGACCATTATAATGTCCGGAAAGTTCCCACAGACCGAATGCTCGTTCTGCAAATCATTGAAGAGGCCGAGTCCTTTGGCTGCGAGATGCTCACGAATCACCGCCATCCAGAGGTTCGAGCCTCTTCCCGAAGCTGTATTTTGGCCTCCATACTGCTTGGGCAAGCTGAATCGATAAAATCCAGCTTTGTCCGCCCTACGTGTTGCTTCCTTCAATAGCTGCTCCCATTCCTCTCGAGGCAGCCCTCCATTATCCCAGTCAGTTCGCGCGTGTTCCCTGCGATGATCGAAGAATCTGTCGTTGTCATCCTGCTCTTGCAGTGGCTTGATTTCGCGCTCGATGAATTCGTCGATGCGTGCTAGGTAATCTACAAGTGCCGGAGGAAGATCGAAGTTCATCGTGAGAAGTCGTGATGGGCGTAGTCAAAGGGAGGTGGACCAATCAATTGAAGAATTGTGAACTAACTACTTACGCTGTGTGGATTCTTTCTAAGGCTAGTTTTATGTTGTTCATTGTGCAGGTAAACACCTCGGGTCACGCTTGAGGCGTGGCCGCGCTTGCGGGGGACGCACCAGCATAGAAGGCGAGGCTTGGCGTACGACCACTCAATGGCGAGTCACCTGCACAACATTCAGTGTACATGAACACACCGTCCGTTGTAGCGCGGCACGAAATCACGAATAGCCGGTTGCCATTCACGGGGCTGGGCTGCAGTGACACGCACGAGAGTGCATCACAATCAAGCACTTGTTCCCCCGGTACCTTCACCCGTACGACTCAATCACAGTCAAATCGCTAGACGAAGTCTGAAAGTGACAGCTCTCGCAATGTCTCCTTCACTCGGGATGCGAGTTCGGGCAACTTCTCTTCTTCCTTGACGTCAAGTCATGCTTTACGACGATGCACTACTAAGTTACCTCGTGGCGGACAGCGCATGCGCCAACCTCACCGTCACGTATCGGCATATCGAAGGTTCACCCGCAACCTGAATGACTGGAACACTTGGTGTCCCCCTGCGGTCCGTTTGACAGACCATCTGTTGTTGTCATTATCGTCATCTTTGCCGAATCTTTGGCCTCCTCGATCGCGGCTGGGAATCCCTGCTTCGTTCAAGTAAGGAAGCTGACCGGTGATCGCGAAGATGATCGAGCAAACGTCAAGTTTGTCGGGCGAGAGTCAGTTATAGGCAAGAATGATTCTTTTGCATCAATATTTACATTTGGTCTGTACATTGGCAAAGTCTCATACCCACTCCACGGGTTTCTTGAGTACTTGCAACAGTCTATCTTCTCTACTGCCCCTCTCTGGTTCATGCTGGTATTGCCACCTGGCTGTGAGTGGCAGACTCATCAAGATGCTCTCTATCCGCGCGCCAGGCGTATTCAAGCCAAATGCTGTGCCTCTGTCGTGCACCAGGTTGAACTCCACATATCGGCCTCGTCGCAATTGCTGCCACTGCCTCTCTTTCTCTGTATATGGCATATCCTTTCTTTTCTGTACAATGGGCAGATATGATGGCAAGAACGCGTTCAAGCACGTCTGACAGAAGGCAAAGAGTGACTCTTGGTCTTTCTCAGTCTCGTCCAAGTCGTCAAAGAAGATGCCTCCCACGCCCCGCGACTCCCCGCGATGCTTCACGTTGAAGTATTCGTCGCACCACTTCTTGAACCTGCTGTAGTAGTTCTTGTCGTGAGCATCGCAAGCCTCCTTGATAGTTCGGTGAAAATGTATCGCGTCTTCATCGAAAAGGTACGAAGGTGTCAGATCTGTCCCTCCGCCAAACCACCAAGCATTCGTCGTGCCGTCAGCATTGGCCGTTTCAAAGTACCGGTAGTTCAAATGCACTGTGGGCGCCATGGGGTTGTGTGGGTGCAGCACGAGACTCAGACCGGAGGCGAAGAACTCGAGGCTCTCGACATCGGGATCCAGCGCTTTGTGATTCACTCGCATCTTGGAAATCGCAGCTCGGGGGAGCGTGCCATAGACCACGCTGATGTTCACACCCGCTTTTTCGAACACATTGCCGTCCTGGAGCACGCAGGAGATGCCGCCTCCACCATGCGGTCTCTCCCACTCATCAACATGAAATTTGTGTCCATCCACTGCCTCCAATGCTCTTACGATTTCTTGCTGCTTCTGCTTGATATATTGCTCCATACGTAGACGCATGGGGGAGCTTTGGTTGACGCCAGACTCGCGCTTCAATAAGACATCTCGTTCGGCGATGGACGGAGCATCCAGCTGCTGACCCGAGCGAGGTTGCTGCTGCTGGTCTTGCGTGGTCGGGGCAGTTTGCCTGTCGGCAGTGACCTTTGGCATGAAATTAGCGCAAATGCCCGGGGGATGAATGCATTGGTCGCATACCATGGAATAGATTAAGGATCCGATGAAGACGACGCCCACGGCTATGCGCGTCTTGGGGTACCACACGGCGTTTAGCTGAGGCACGCCTGAGGTTGGGCCTGGCCGTTGTCCCTCAGAAATATATCGTCGACTTTGCGTCTGGAGAACATGGCGGTATGCGGAAGACGGCCTCGCTCGGGTGCAAGGCCTCAGAGCTGCTTCGAGCAGCGGCGGTCGAAGGGGGTTCATGATTCCGACAGCATCACGAAGGCAAACAATTGTGGGAAAGGGCGACTTGTTGTAACGAAGGGAGTAATGGATGACGGTGACGTGGGACGACGCATAGTGAGATGCAGGAACACCGAGGATCATTTCGTCGGGAGCTTGGACCACCTCTCTCCATGCGTTCCGCCATCGTTAACTAGTGAGCGGCACGAGACCCCACGACCCTGAAAAGAGAGCTGCTATTGCCCGAGAAGCTGGAAGTCAAGGAAATATCGCTTCTGTATGAGTTACAAAATCCGTCTGCTCCATCTGCTCTGGTTTTTGTCGTCGCTCCCAAAAACGCCAACGCAATGCCTGATTCTCGCCAGCGAAATACCATGCCTCATGCCCCGCGCCCCTCCGCTGCCCAGCATGTGTATCGTGCCACAATCTGTTCGTCCTCTGCCGATCTAATCTGCCATTCTCCAGCCAGGTAGCCACTTGAGATGCTTCCACTGCTGGTTGGAGCCCTGCATACCGAAGCAAATGGCTCTGAAAAGCCAGAAGAGGCCGATCACCACGGCGTAAAGCACAGCGAAGATGCCCACTTGCAATCCCTTGTGCAAGCTTCGCGTCGTCCAGTCTATGCAGAATCCAAAGCATAAAATGGCGAAGTAGAGCGCTGGGTAATAGTGATGCACGTAGGTCACACGTGCCATTGCAATGAAGGGCAAGTAGTGAAGGAACCAGCCAATGACCGGGTAAATGCCAGAGTACTGAAAGTGGTCCAGGTCGGCCCACGTGAGCTCATCGTAGCCGCGCTGCCAGCGGACAGAGTACCAGGCGAAGAGGCCAACGAAGAATGCGAGAGATGCCGTAGAACCCCAGTAGACGAAAGGATTTCCGAGCAAGAAGTACTTGACGATGTTGTCGTCCCAGCCGCACATGCGAAGACCGACATTGAGAAGAGGCCATTGCCAAGGCTTCGAAGCGAGGTCATCCTGCTTGTCGGGGTCGGGAACCAGTGCGTTGTTGGATGTCATCATGGCCACATTGAGGTGAACAAAGTCACGGAAGAATGGAGACTTGTAGGAACCTGGGTCGCCGGCGGGGACTGCAGCAAAAGGTCAGTGAGCATGTCAAAGGTGGGGATGAGGGACAACCTACGCCTCTCGTTGACATGTGATTCCACATTCCAGTGAGTGTATGGGTCTCGCGGCTTGTTCTCCTTTACACAAGTGGTCTCAATCTGCTTAAAGCCCCACTGTGGCAGGTTGACGTTGCCAGCGCGAAGATAGCAGCCGAGGTCCCGGTGCTTCAAACGGAAAGCTGTGGTCAGAGTGCGCAATTTCGAATAGTCGTAAGAGGCAGCATCGTTGACGACCTCAACAATCCAATGGTCTTTAGTGTCGCCGACTGTCAAGTTGCCGTAGCAAGACACCTCGTAATCGGCCTTGGTGACTGGAGCGGCGATTTGATGGGAGTGGAGGTTGCGGCCGGTCTGTGCGTGGATCAAACGAATCTCAGACTTGTCTCCGACAAATTGAATGGGTGCCTCCGCATCGTAGGCAGGCTGGTTACGATTCGGGTAGAAGAACCAGTCGTTGTTGGCGTCTTTGTGATGGTAGCAGGTAATCTGCTGCTGCGTCGAGCCCTCAGGATAAGTTTGCACGTGAGAGTGGAGCAGACCGCCACCATAGCCCATGTTTTTCAATGTGACGCGGGAGCCCAACGCGACCTCCAGCGGGCTGTCTTTGCCGACCTCGGTGCCCTTGAGGTTCGCTTGGAACAAAGAGGACATTTGCGCGTCGCCGGGTCCGCTGTTCTCGAGGACAAGAAAGTGCAGGTAGAACGAGAACATATAGACAATCATGGGAAGGACAATCAGTCCCAGAACTCGAAAGCCCACGTGCGCTGCGAGCTCAACCTTGGGCATCTTCAGATCTCCAAATTTGTTCCAGAGATCTTCGGCGGTGTATAGGCCGACGAGAGCAGTGCCGAACATGCCAACCCACTTGACACTGCACACGCAACCAATAGAAAGACCGGTCATGAACAGCCAGAAAGCCCAGCCCACGGAGAACGGATCGTGACGCTGATTGTGGAATTTTGCCCAGGTGAAGATCGTGGTGAAGGTGAAGAACAGGAGCATGCTATCCAGCAGGATGAATCTGCTGATGGTGGTGTAACTGTTCTCGAAAAGGACCATCATCGTCACAAGCCAGACGGTGGGCTTCTTGAAGTGAAGCTCTTTTGCCGTGAAATAGGCCAGTGGGATGCAGAGGGCGCCGAATGCCGCATTGAAGACGCGCATGAAGGCGTAGTCAAGCTCTTCTGGATATGTTTCGCCGCTCTTAAATTCGAAAGATCCATTGTAGCCTGCGAGGTAGCCGGACAGCCCGACCAGCATCTTGCCAAGTGGAGGGTGCACATCGAAGTAGAACTCGCGTTTCAGGTAATGCGATCCAAACTTGCCAAAATGTGCTTCGTCCCATGTCACGATGTTTGAAAGGCCAATCTTCCACATGCGCGTGAAGAAGGCCAATGCTGTGAAGAGGATCGGCGCGATGAGGAATTCGTAGTCGTCAAGCGCCTTGAGGATGGAATTCGTCTGCGTCCGCCCGGGTCAGTATGCACACACACAAACACACACACACAAATGGCCTTTCGTTTTCGTGTCGCTCGGAGTGAGCACTGCGTTGGTCGGAGCCAGCTACATGTCGACTACAGCCGAGCTGAAACACGAGTTTGGCATACCTGCTGCTTGGTCGTCTTGTCCAGCTTGTCCTCGACCTCTTTGGGCACGTAGCTGCCATTCGACTGCGCGGCGACATTGCGCTTGCGCAGCTCCGCCGGGGTGTCG
>ANSM01006543.1:0-40666 GCA_000347735.1 Cercospora canescens BHU | reverse complement strand
TAGATATATATATATATATATACTTATATAAAGTATTTTCTAAGCTTTATTTACTTTATAATCTACTTCTACTAGAAGCTACTTACTTTTAGTAGTAGTTTAGAGATATAGTAGTATAATACTAAGTAGAGTATAATAAGAAAATAAAGTAGGAAAAATATATAGAATACGAGAAGTAGATAGAATACGTAGTTAGGCAGAATCGCGACGAGGTACGAGATATAGAGTAGAGTACGATAGATAGCTAGGTGTCGAGCGAAATACGATAGGTAGCGAGGTCTCGAGCAAAATATAACGGGCAGCGAGGTCTCGAGCAGATTGCGACAGTAGGCAGATTGCGACGATAACCAAAATGCAACAACGAGCAGAATCGAGTTCAAACGAGGAATCCGAGAGCGGACTCTAAACTAGAGAATGCGTGTGTCGCGAGAATGTATATAGGAGATTGCTATAAATGTCTAGGATGCTTCTCGCTATCTGTCTCTGTACGACACTTACACTCCTCCTAGGAACCCGGAAGTCGTACATACACCCGGTTTTGTCTCCCTGCTATCCTATGGAAGGTCGGTCATATTCAGCACGCTCACCCAGATTGTTTGCCTGTTCTCGCTATAGGCAACAGCAAGCTTGTCGCCGACCTCAGCGGCAGACGGCCAGTAGAAGCCCGGAAGACCACTGTTAACACTTGGTCTCGTACCAGCGCTTACTTCCGCGCCGGCATCACCACCGCGCACGATGCCAATTCCCTTGAAGGCTGGATCATCACCTCGCGATGTCGCCACAGTCAGAATGATCTGGTCCAGTCGGTCGTTCATGCCACCGTTAGACACGTAGTAGCGAAGCTGTTCCGAGCTCTCAAAGGCACCGTAATGAGCCTTCTCTACCTCCTGGTAGATATTGGTCTCACGGATTTCGCTCCCAGAGGTCGTAGCAGGATACCAATTTGTTCCATTTTTGTCTGTGCTGTACTCGACAAAGGCGGAGCCGGTATTGTTCCTGACAGACACATCCGACCAGAATCGTTGCCAGTAGCCATTGTCGTATTCGCCAACCCACACTGCTTTCGTAGGATAGCTCACGTTGTGTTGGCCGTCGGAAGCGATGAGGGGCGCATTGAACAACTGCGTAGCCACAGGACCGAGGTTGTCTGGCTCATTGATCGCCGCATTGATGATATCCTTGTTGTCGCACACCTTCATCTGGTACTGGGTCCCATAAATCGTTTCCGCCCACTCGTGGGCGCCAGTGTAGTCGTTGGTCTCGATCCAGCACGGGTCACCAATGAACAAGCCAGACCCATGGACATCCAGCTCACGCGCGATGCGCCCAGCGGACTGATAATAGCCGGGACAGATGTTGTCGCTGGATTGCGCGACGGCGTAGACCTGGAATGATCCCTCGTCGCCGCCGGGTAGGAATGCGATGGTCAAAGGCTGCAGGGCGCGCTGCGGAACTCCTCTGTCACACCAATACTTCGAGTCTTCGACTGAAGTCTGGTTCGGCAGAAGTGCTGGAGGAAATGCGACCTCTGGTTTCGTCCATGTGATTCCTGCATCGTTGGAAGTCGCAATCCGCACGTCTTGACCCATGCCGTCGACGTCTTTCGCGCTGGCGGAGAAGAGCAGATACAGAGTGCCGCCGACATTGTAGATGAATGGGTAGTGGGAGAATGTCCTGCCATCGTCCGACGCCACGTCCACCTTCACCGCATTGCCAGGAAGCTGTTGCCACGCGACATCCGTGGAACCTTCGTTTACTCGTTTGGGAACTTTCCAGAGGTCGTTGTCTGTAGGAACAGTGGCACAGGACGCAGTGAGCGCCAAGGCGGCGAGAGAGGTGGCCTTCGTGAACATTTTGAAAACCATATGAGGCGACGAGAAGGGTGCCCGGATGTCGGAAGGAGTGGAAGTGTTGCTCTTTCATATTGTTAGAGTCTGCTTGTACGCTATAGCGGATGTCGAGGATAAACCCTTGCAAGGAGCTGGGATGATGATGATCTGTCGTACTTCGACAAGGTTCCTGGGGCTATTCTTGGACCGCGGAAATTTGATCCACTCTGCTTGTCGCGCAAGTGCTTTGGTTCGTATACTAAACATGAACTTCGTGCGCGCATCATTGGAGCGGACGCAGCGGCACTCATACGATTATGCGATCATGCGACGATGCGTCGAGACAATCAACGATAGGTTCTGAGTAGAGAATCGCCAGGACCCAGAGGAATACAGCGCGAACGCTAGGTGCGATGGTAAACGGTGTTCCGCTGCAGGAATTCAGGTATGCGACAAGCGAGAAGAGCTAGACAGAACCTACGGAGCGGCAAATAAGAAGGAATATAGCAGTGTGCACACGGGGCCCAGCTTGACCTCGTACTGTGGACGCACTGTGCCAGGGCCTGACAGCAGTAGCAGGATCTCCTGCCAGCTTTGCCTCCAATCGCAAGCTCGTGCCAAGTTCAAGCCGGCATCGAAAGTAAGCACTTGAAGCTGCATCCAAAAAATTCTAGCGTATAGTAATACAAAGGGCCTTATGGCTCGCGACAAGGATGCTCTGTGCCCAAAGCAAACACTCCAGATAGATGAGTAGTGTACTCCGAAATCATGCCATAATTTACATGTCCTCGCGTTCTAATTGACAGATGGGAGCAGGGATAGAACTGCACTTCGCTATGAAAAATGTCGAAGAGGCACCGAATGGAGAGGACAGCAGAGGACAGTCACCGTAAAGCTGAAATCGACGTGAGCAACCTCATCATGGGCAAAGGCGACAGCAGGTCCGAGTCAGGGAGCCATGATGATAGAAGTGGGAAACGATAAAGCCAGGGGCACGAGGAGGTATATTGAGAGGAGGGCATTGTTGGTTTGCATGATGGCGAGCTGCGAGACCAAGGTGAAGTTGCCGCGAAAGCGTAGATCATTACAAAAATGCGTTATTCGGAACGCCAAAACCGTGATCATGGGAGTGATGGCGTGCATTTAAGCTTAGTACCACGACTGATGTTAGTGTTTTGCGTCGAAAAGAAAGTAGGCTTCTCGTGGCAGCAGTCAACAGAGCGCACGCTGCAGATGAACTAAACCACAAGAAAATTGTACTACGGAGCCGGAGGCGATCCCCATAAAGCGGAGCGGTTGCAGGCAATCTGCCGTGTCTACCCCTTCCTCGGCTCGATATTATGGCTCTCAGTCTCCCCACACCCTCCTGGCTCGCGTATGTTCACGAACACGGCCACCTCTCCTTCGACGCAAGTCAATCGCCCGCTTTCCGCCCTCTGATTGCTATGAAGTTTCGATCCGAGACAATGTCGCCCAGCGGGTCAACCCAAATCTACTTCGGCACCTTCAAAGAGGCCACATTAGGTCAATCGGGAACGCTCTCATCCTAGGAGCGAACATGTGTTTCGATCTTTTGTGGATCAGTTCCTAGCTACGCCGTCAGCCTTCCCACTGTCGAATCTATCATATGTACTAGACAACGCAGCCGAGATTTGCTTAGTGGAACAGACACCGCTATATCCCGATTGTCAACTCGATGCTGCGTGTATCATAAGCTACCACTATGTGCAAGCTTCAGTTGTGACGCCTTATGCGTTTGCGAGATTCTCGTGGGGCCACCCGAAAAGGGTGGCATTATCACAAAGGCGAGGAGTGGTTCCACCAAGTCAGCAATTTTCTCGGCACGTGTAACATCAACAAACCGCTATCGTGTGAAACAGAACGGAAAATGCATGCCGTGCAGACATGCCTATGCCATGCGGTACGCCATCCAAGATGGGGCAACGATGCTATAAAGGGACGACTGGCTGCATCGTCTTTCCCGTCCTTCGTCGCATGATAAGTCCGCAACCGAATCTTTGCTTATCCTTTAGGACAACAGAATAATCAGCTATGGACCGCCTCCAGCATGCCAGTCTGTTCTCTGTCTCGGAAAAAAGACACTGCAGACATGTCTGAACGAGCCGCTCAGATGGCACGCAAGGATTCACCAACGGATAGTGTATTCAATAACACCGACAAGGCCAAGGTGATCGCTGGAACTTGCACCTATCGGACTGTACCCTCTACATGCGCCCCGTCTGCTTTCTCACTGCTCTGCGCCGATGATCTTGGGTCCTTGATTGAGCGTGCAGCGGCGGATCTGAACATAGACCAGGCGGAAATTGAGGACATGTACCCGTTTCGCCGTCCCAGCAGGATCTTTGGGTATTATCGGCGAGACTCCAAAATGTACACATGATGACCACAACATTTCGATTGACATCGCGTGACGATGCCGAACTTCTACACACCTTCTGGCAACAGACCTCGCAGCATCTTGGCCATCTTGAGAACCGCCCTGTTGGCCATTCCAGGCAAGGCAACATTGGCTGTGGTTCTCAAGAGTGCACAGTCGGCAAATGCTCTATCTTCTATTCAGCTCGATGTCAAGATCTTGACTTGGAGCATCCATTCGGCTGCTTATAACCACCGGGTGTGGGACATAGCTATGGAAACAGTAATGGCTTTCTGGATGCGGCAGAAGCCTTACCCTTTTCTACCGCATGCTGTCTTTGCTCAACATCTACAGAGCATCTGCTCAACGCGGAGCAGAGTGTCGAGAATGTACTGGTACTCGGAGTTGAGCTGTGAGAACTTCCAGTCCTATCCACCCGTTTCAGACCATGCGGCCTCGCCGTCTGCCACATGCTCGATGCAGTGCAACCTTCAACGAACGTGCTACGAAGAGGACGAAAGCTTCCATTCGTTGCTGCGGGCTGCCTTCGCCGTACTGCTGAGCCAGCACGCCAACGCCTGGCACGTGGTCTTCGGCGATCTTAGATCTGGGCGTTCTCACCCAACAGCCGACCCACGACTCATTGCCGGTCCCACCGTGGCCACTGTCCCAATGGCAATCAGCGTGGACCCCCGTTCCGCGGTAAAGGCTTTCCTCGACCAGGTACACGGCCAGATAATGTCGATGGCGGAGCATGAGCAAGTCGAGCTGGCGAACATACGCTCGTATCTGCCCCAGGCATTCTAATCAAACATCGACTTTCAAGCTCTCTTACACGTCCAGTCTCATGGATCGTCGATGGCGCAAGAGGCGAGATATCAATGGCATATAGAGACCGATCTCGACTGCTTTTTCCGCCATCCGCTGGTCTTCTTGGTCGGAGCCGAGAGGAGCGCTGTGCATGTGGACGTGCACTTCGACCCCTCGGTCATCAGCCAGGCGCACGTCTAGCAAATGCTCTTGCACTACACCCATGTCGTTTCCGCTTTATCCATCGCTACTAACGAGACTTGGTGCGCAGAGATTGAATTAACGTACGTTTCTCCGCCAGCCCTCGAAGCGTCCATTCAACAAGAATGCATATCTGTCTTGATAGTGACTCCTACAGTGGTCCGCTTTGTCCGCCCGACAGCCGTCCCGTCGCTGACAACAGTGGCTTTGCTGGGGGAGCCAATGAGTGCCGACCTCAGGGCGCGATGGGCAAGGTCCGTGCGATTATTCAATGCCTACGGTCCGGCGGAGTGCTCCATCCTTGCCGCCATCAGCTTAGTCGAACCAAATGGCCCGCCTGTGCGACTGGAAAGCATTGGTGCCGCTAAATTGTGGGTGATCAACCGGGAAAACCCAGAGTTGCTCACGCCCCCTGACTCAGACGGCGAGCTGCTCATCGAAGGTCCCATTGTGGGCAAGGGATATCTCGGCTCAGCGCAGGGGGGTTTTTGCAAAAGTCCCAAATCGCTCACTCAGTATCGGCACGGGCGTGCTTCGACAGTATATCGAAATGGCGATGTCGTGCACCTTGGATTGGATGGCAGCATCGATTTCGTTGGCCGTAAGGACTTACAAATCAAGATCAGCGGGCAGCGCGTAGAGTTGCTCGACATTGAGGCTCAGGTGAAGACCGCGTTGCCCCAATTCGAGACTGTCGTAGAAGCGTTCAAGAGCGAGCAAGGCTCGACTGCCATCGTTGCATTCGTGTGCTGTACAGCAGGCACTGCTGTCAATCACAACTCAATGGAGGAGTTGATCATTCCCAAGGACGATGCTGATCGACTCCACAATTTCTCTGGAATCGTCAAAACCGCTAAAGCGAGCTTGAAGTCTAGTACGCTGGAGGCAGCGATACCACAGGTCTTTATGCCGATACGCGCGGTTCCAGTGTCAAACAGTGGCAAAGTGCAGCGCTCTGTGTTGAAACAATTCAAACTGGACGCCACCTTCGCCGCCTCCCAAGGCAAAGCAGCTGCCAGAAATGAATCCCAAGCTCCAACGCAGCCTCTTGATCCAGCGGAGCGTCGCCTTCGTCAGCTGTGGGCACAGGTTCTCCGGATCGACCCAGACTTGATCGATATCGATGACGAATTCGGCTCCCCGGGCGGTGACTCGATCACAGCAATGCATCTGGTATCTGATCAAGAGTCTCGGGAGTTGGGGCTGGACATTTCTCACATTCTCAATTATAAGACGATACGTCGAATATGCAATGCGATGAACCAGACGCAAGTCAGCCGAGACGTGCGGCCAGGAGACCCATCAAATCGCAAGACGAGTGATCCGTGGCTCGTCTCGCAGGCGGCGGATCTTCTTCAAGTCGACGCCCTGGAAATCGAAGACGTGTACCCTTGCACGGCGCTGCAGAGTGAACTTGTTGCCCTGTCTGCTCGAGATCCGCGCGCGTATTGGATGACTTTTACGTTCCCTGAAACGCTGCGTGCCCGGGACTGCACCCGCTCCCGCAACGTTTGGGCGTCAGCTGAAGCGCTCGCTCCTGTCATACGCACGAGAATTGCTCTGCTGGGGGACGACAGTGAACCGAAGCAGATCGTGCTGAAACGGGGACGGGATTTCGCCAGTGTAGATTCATTGCTAGACGTTGCCGATTCACGCTTATTGACGGAGGGAGCATCTTTGCAGCCGGTGCCAGGAGGCCACGTCTTTCAGGTGAAAATGCACCACTCCATCTACGATGGCACTTTTATGGGCCTTCTCGCAGGCGTGGTAGCGGATCTATACGATGGAAAGATTCCGGGGCCTTTGACATCTTTCCGGGACTTCATAGCCGACCACGATAGCAGCAGCGACGATTGCTGCACTTTCTGGCGCACGCAACTGGATGGTATACAACGTCTCTCCTGGCCGCCTCGCCCCGAGACCGGGTTTCCGCACACAGACTCCAGGCACGACGCTTCCATTCCTCTAACCAGATCTTCTAATACTGTAATGGCTTTCTCTCCCGCTGACATGGTTCGCGCGGCCTGGACGATCCTTCTGAGCCTTGCAGCCGATACCGACGACATTACCTTTGCTGAAGTGCTCAGCAATCGAATATCAACATCCAGCACGGCAGCGAAAGCCGCAGGTCCTACTATCACGACTGTTTCCGTACGCGTCTCGATCTCCGATGCGAGCACCGTAGGCGAGCTCATGGCTGCCGTGAAAGATTATCACAATCGAATGCTGCCGTTCCAGCAGATGAGGCTACATCGAATCACGAGCTTGCTTCCCGATGACCACAGGCCGGCCATGAGTCTTTCATCACTGCTCGTTATCAACAGCGAAGTACAGCCCCGTTCCCCTGCACAAGAACAAGTGTTGATGTGGGAGTACGACACGACTGGTCCCCCGTTAAGACATCCATACCCTCTCGTTCTGGATTGCACCTTTTGTAGCAACGACGCGCAACTGGTCTTCTTGTACGACTCGTCATTGATGACTGCGGATCAGGTGGTCAGTGTAGTTGAGCATTTCCGTGCCATCTTCCTGGAGCTGATGAGATCAACCAACGACACGCCGATGAAGAGCGTCAGGCTACCTCCCCCACATGGGATGCCTTACATTTCGAGAGACCAGAAGACAGAAAGTACGCCACACAACAGAGATCCTTCGAGCAATGAGCCTATCGAGTCAAGGACGCCTCTCTCGCCAACCGCTTCGGAACTCCGGAATGTTTGGTCCGCAATTCAGAAGAGGGAGCCTGCGAGCATCAGCGCCCAAGACAACTTCTTCCCCTCCGGTGGTAATTCGATATCTGCCATCCGCCTCAGCACTGGTGCGCGAGCCGTGGGAATTGCTCTCAGTGTCGTCCAGATTTTCCGATCGCCAACGTTAGAGGGTATGGCCGTAGCCGCCGAGAACATGTTAGCTAAGGATCCTTCGACGACACCAAAGCTCAAGACGCCCACTCCCTTTGCATTAATCGGCAAAGAGCACGTGGACTCAGTGCTCGAGGCCGCAGCATCGGCCTGTGAGGTGCACGTCCAGGATATTGAGGATGCATATCTTTGCACGCCAATACAAAAAGGGATGCTCGCTGCGACAGCAATGGAGCAGCAGATGAGCTATGTTCAGACCAGGCGTTTCCAGCTCTCGTCGGCCATCGACGTACCTAGGCTGTTTCGAGCACTGACTCGTGTGATTCAAGAACGCCCCATCCTCCGCACACGTATCATCGATGCCGGAGCTTCTGGAGTATACCAAATCGTGTTACATACCCAAACCTGTAGACCGTCCTTCGTGTCGGACACGGATGTTGAGGAAGATCACGCCGTAGGGGTCCACGGGAAGGCACTAAACAAGTTCATGATATCAGACATGAGGCTAATCTGGATAGCGCATCACGCTACGTACGATGGAGAGTTGCAGGGAGTGATCGAGAATGATATTGTGGAGGCGTATACAGCCGGCAACGTCCACATAGGCGCCCCCTTCCGTCAGTTTGTGGAGCACCTTGTCACGTCCGAAGACCAAGATGCCGACAAAGCTTTCTGGTCCTCGTACCTTACTGGATGCGTTCCGCCGCCCTGGCCATTGACATCCGTAGGAACACCGCAAGGAAACGGTCATGAGTTCGGCCATCGTGACTACCGTTTTCCGATGCCCGCCTCGGCCTCCGCAGAGCACACCGCATTCACTCAAGCCAAGCTAGCTTTGGCGAAACTACTCCAACAGTACACCGAGTCGGACCAAGTCATGTTCGCAACTGTGCTCGCAGGAAGGGAGATCAGTGATCAGCTGGGACATGGTCCCATACTTGGCCCTACATTAACCACTGTACCCGTCCACGTGTCGATGCAAGGGAAGCAAAGTTTATTCGATACCATGAGTCAGATCCAGAAAGCCGCGACAGACATGATAGCGTTCCAACATACAGGGCTGGCAAAGATCAGGGACCTTGTTCGTAGCGAAGTGGACTTGTCCCCAGAGAAATTAGTATTCCAACCCGAAGAAGAACGCCGAACGGAGAGCCTACGAACTATAGGCCTCCACGAGGTCGAATCGGACGTTGTGAATATGCATACAGCTGACCTCCCTCTCGTGATCGAGACTCGCATCCGTGGTGATCAACTGAGCCTCCAGATCCACTACAACAAGGGCTTTATCTCTCCTGGCGAAGCCGACGTATTGGCAAGTCAACTGGGTCACGTGATGAGCATGCTCCGTGCAAGTGAGCCAGACAAGATCCTAGAGACCCTAGATCTAGTCAGCACAGAAGAAAAAGGCCTCCTCGCTGAATTTTCTGGTGCAGATAGTGAAGATGATTTGCCGAGCCCTGGCGAGCGTCTCATGTCTTGGGCCAGGCAAGATCCTCAGTCGTGTGCCGTTCATGCATGGGACGGCGACATCACCTATTCGGACTTGATCCATCAATCGAACATCCTCGCATCGCATCTGGCGCTACAGGGAACGGGCCCAAGATCGATTGTCACATTCTGCATGAACAAATCCAAGCTCGTGGTGGCTTTGATGTATGCAATCTGGCAGGTCGGGGCTTCATGGACGCCTTTGGACTCTCGAGATCCCGAGATACGTCTGCAAGAGTCAATTGCACGGCTCGGGGCCACTTTGTTTGTGACAAACCTACCGCATTTGAAGGATCTGTTCCCTGGACGCACGGTGCTTCTCGACGGTTTAGATTACTGCAAGAAGTCATCCATCGGTCAGATGCAAGAGCACGACGTTGGGCAAAGAGACCAGCTCTGCACGAGTAGGATGGCATATATCCTATTCACATCTGGCTCCACTGGCACGCCAAAAGCAGTCGTGATATCGCAAAAAGCTTTGTCTGCGTCGTCGGCCGCTGCGGGCTCCGGCATGGGACTCGATCGGACTAGCCGGGTCTTGCAGTCCACACGGCTGACATTCGACCCATCCGTGACGGAAATCGTCGCCACATTGTATCATGGAGGATGCGTCTGCGTGCCACAAGAGGAAGAGTGTGGCAACGATTTCTTCGGCACAGCCGAGCGGTATGCTGCAAATTGGATTGCCCTTACGCCAAGCGTTCTCAAAACGCAGCCAGTCTCAGCTTCTGCTGGTTCTATCAAACGCCTGATACTAGGTGGAGAACCGGTGAGACCACCTATGCTATCGCCATGGCTTGAAAAATTGCCGGCATACGTCGTGTATGGACTTACCGAAACCACGGTGGCCAACGTTTGCGGTCCAGTCTGCCACAATACGGGCCAAAAGTTCGACGGTTCAGTCTTACCTCGCCCATTTTCGGGAAGGTTTTGGATCGTCGACAATGCTGCTGGCGATGCCCCAAAGCTGGTCCCTCGAGGGTGTACGAGGAGCTGTTGGTCGAAGGACCAATTGTAGCAGACGAGTATTGGCGAGATGATAGAAGTACAGAGGCCGCGTTCATCAGTGACCATGCGTCGTGGCCGTTCGATCGCTGCCCGACCGATGGTACGAAACGACTGTTTCGTCCAGGTGACCGAGCCAGACACATGCCCAATGGCTCGGTTCAGCTCATCGGCCGCAAAGATCATCAAATCAAGATCTCTGGCCAGCGTGTGGAGCTGGGAGAGGTAGAGTATTGGCTGCAGCAAGCATTGCCTCATTTGAATGCGGTCGTCGAGCCAGCTCTTTATCGCAACCTGCCTGAGCCTCGTCTCACCATTTTTGTCGTATCAAATCGGCTTGAGGGCAACCGGCAGCAGGCTTATGCATTGCAGGATCGAAACCCCTCGGATACTGTCGAGCGAGCACGGGTCCTGGAGCGAGCGCAGATCGCGATGCGCAAGCATCTGCCGCCATACATGGTCCCAACTTGCTTGTATTACATATCGAAAATTCCTCTCAACCGGACTGGCAAACGCGATCGAGCAACTTTGGTCGCCTGTACACGGGAGATCGACTACCAGCCTCCGCTGTGGCACGATTCGGAGAGCGTTGACCGACACTCGAGTAGCAGTTATGAGCGCGACTTGAAATTACTCTGGGCCGAAATTCTGGGAGTGAGTGCGCGAAGTATCAGCTCCGAATCATTATTCACCGATCTTGGAGGTGACAGCATCTCTGCTATGCGTTTGGAGTCACTGGCCCGCAGGCACAGCATGAACATGCTAGTACGACAGATTCTTGCCACTCCTCGACTCAGCGATATGGCTCAACTGATTTCCCCGTCCAACCTAGAAGTAGCCCGGCAGGGAGACGTACGGCCGTTTTCATTGCTCGAAGATCATGTACGAGACCAGATCCGGGATGTTGTCCAGAGTGGAAGTCGCTTTGGCCGGGACAAGATAGGAGACGCCTACCCTCTAACAGACGCGCAGACCCATTATCTTGACCTGTCCTTCTCCACCCCTGGAGGTGGTTGGGTTCAATTTTGCTTCTTTCTCGAGTGTGGCTCAGAGGACCTCACCATTCCTTTTGTGCAAAGCGCCGTGAATGAGATTTGCCAGGCTCATCAGGTGCTAAGGACGAGTTTTGTCGAGCTTGAAGGATCAAGATATTACCAGGTTGTTCTCGTTCGTGAAGTTGTCTCCGAGGCACCATGCTTGGTCTACGACGGCGAGTTGCAGAAAGCACAGGACTCGGAGGCGGAGGCTGTGCATCAACCGCTAGGAACGGCAGCCACCCGCTTCGCCATCTTCAGCGAGAAAGGACAACCTCGCCTGCTGATATTCACGGCGAATCATGCCTTATACGACGGGTGGTCGCTCCATAACCTCGCACGAGCGCTGAGACAGGCACTGGGCAACCGTTCAACTCCACCGGTTGTTTCACGCCCGGGATATCGTATGCGAGACGTGGTCGATCGAGGCATCCGATGCAGTGCTTCTTCGGCGTCGGCTGATTTTTGGAAGCAACACTTAGCCCCAGCATCAACACAGGCTCCGCATAAACACGATCCAAGCCGACACCCGAAGCCCATGACAAGAGCTACTATCTCTTCCGCGTGGGCCATGCCGCCTACTCAGCGCACAAGTGTGTATACATTATCCACAGTCCTCCATGCCGCGCTCGCGTTGGCAATCCGAGACAATACCGGATCAGCCAGCCCCGTGGTGGAGACCATAACGACTGGACGAACTTCAGGTGCTCCAGGAATTACGGACTTCATCGGGCCGGCCGTTGCTTTCGTCCCACTGCGCATCCCACTCCAGAATAACGAGAGTAAAGACTTCCCTCTGCAGACGGTTCTGAAACAAGTTCAACTCTTTCTTCACGCCGAGAGTACCCGTCATGAGCATTACGGCATGAGAAATATAGCCGCGTTGAACGAGCAAAGCCAGAAAGCGTGCAATGCTATGACGACTCTTTATGTTCATCCAACATCTTTGTTAATGGATGTATATGACTCAAAAAGCGCGGCCGACCAAGAACCTCATGCAGGCAATAGGGAGCTCAATGGCATTCCACTTCGGCACGTTCGTATGCTTGGCAATGAGCAGCGAGCATTGGTTGTTGAGTGCACTCCACACGGGACTGCTGGGATTGTCAAAGTCGAGATGCGCTTTGATCCGGCTATCTCTCTGATCGTGGTGCTCAAAGGCTGATGGAGATTTTCCAGGCGGCGTTTGAGCAATGCTCCCACGTCGCTGATCTGTGATTCAGGATGACGTCTCCAATGCACAGAAGCGTGGCACCCGCCAAACTGTTAGCGAGGTAGCGCTTTTTCAGAGAGTGGCCGGAGATTTCACAACTTCTCCTTGTTGGACCAGCAAGAGCTAGCTGCATAGCAATCTGATCTTGAATCAGTGAACAAAATCTCGGTGCCTGTAGAGTCATTCGCAGGAGGAAATGATCATCCTCGTGACTGGAATAGTGCACGTCCAGGCGGCTCTCAGAGTGCCTGCAGGCCGGCACTAGGTTTAGTCCCCAAGCTAGAAAGGAAACTGCATTTGCTTCTCAACTACGTATAATGGATCAAGATACATATGCGGGCGTTTCAGCGGAATCTAATGGGTCCAAATACAGTAAAAGAGTGGCAAGGTCGCATATTGTGACGCGTTGGATATCGTGTGAGAGGGCAAGCTTGAAGCAGCGAACCCGATCTATCATTCTGTGTTTGCAGATCGAGCCACCCAGTACAATCATTGCGTTACCCACCATGAATGCTATTACTTCGGCACCTAGACACAGAGAAAATGTACTGCTGAATGGTTTTGCTTCTCGTGCAGGAACGCTTAATCCACGCCTTGATTACTGCCCGCCAACGCCTTTGAAGCTGCTCTGACCTGACATGAACCATGTGGAATAGAGAATGCCTTAGTCAATGAGTGAATTGACGGAACATCGAACGAGGTATATCCATGAATTCTGGGGGAATCCTGCTTAATCACTATATTCTTTGAGCCATCTCTCCGCCGTTGCACGAACTCGCCGACATCTTCGTTCTTTCTCTTCATATGACTGCACCATGAACTGAATGTACCGGGCTGCACGATCTAAAATGGCACCCTTAGTTGTTCCATGACCTCGACCTGTCTGATCGTCCCGATCAAAGTCATCTGGTATTCGCTTTTGCAGCTCTTGTATCTTCTCATTTACCGTGGAGCGGTACCGTCTTTCTACGACCGCATGCGGTCTGCTCGATCCCAAAGACTTCTTGCTGTGCACTGAAGATGACTGCTTGGAAATGGGTTGGCTGTATACAGGTGTAGCGAGCTGGCTTACTGGCGATACCGGAGTCTGCGGCGTCACCTCGTAGTCAGAGTCGTCATCGTCATCGTCATCGTCATATCTGTCGTATCTGTCGTATGCACATTCGTTGTCCGCAAGACGTCTGCCGCAATGACTGGTTTGGAAACAGTCGGAGACAGTGGCTTTGCACTGCTCGGCCAAAGCTGTACGGTAAGTTTAGTATCATACTATAAGGTCCATGCCGGGCCAACTCAATAGATGCTGGTGAGCCAGCCTCGGACAGTGCACGCACCTAGATTCTCTGCAGCAGCTCCCGTCTGCACAGACCTCGCTGTTTCGACCGATCGCTCGAGCAGAGGTAAATCTTTAGCCGTTATGCTCATAGTCGGAGAGATGTGTACGCTTTGTGTTGAAGCCATCACTTATAGCATTCGATTTCTTCGCTCTTTCCTCGAAGATTCAGCAGTCGAAGGTCTTTCCGTTCATCCCTTGGCTGCTACGAATAGCTTTGTGGCCAGTATCCAAGTGTGTACCAGGTCTCTTTCGCTTGGCCCCTCGCTCTCTGCTGGCACACTCGGCCACGGTCTGTATAACTGAAATCGGCAAGAGTGAATCCAATTCTCCTCGGTCTGCATATGGCGAGTCCATGATATGGCAGGGCGTCACATTTTGAGGGGAACCAATTGCTCCAAATCTGCTCCTGGCATCCGAGCGTTCGGTCTCACGTCAATTCATCGACCAGGCTCACGTCAACTTGGTGAACACGATCAATGTACCCTGTGCGGGGCACAGTCACCGCGGCCACACGGTACGATAGATCCTTGTTGCAATCGGAGCTCGTGGTCCGTTGAGTAAGGTTGGGAGATTGGGATCCCAAAAAGCACTATGAACATGACTTGAAAATTTCCTAGTAGCTTGGGCGGACGAATTCAGCTAGAATGTGACTTCGCCGGCTTCCTATGAACATGCGCCGAGAGACGGTTGAATATGCTCGAAGCTAAGATGCCATGTTCTGGACGAAACTCCCGTGTAACTCCTCGACACATCATTCACCTTAGGCGGCATCGTCCGGGTTCCTGGTACCATCATCCTTGCCAATTTTCTCCCAGGGCATTAATAGAGATCCCACGAGGGTAAGGCATGTTAGCCCTAGGGCAAGATACCATGCACCTTTGATGGCCGTATCAAAAACGGAGACCAACCGTCGCAAGTCCTCGCCGTTGAAGGAGGCTTTGATTTGGTTAAGGCCCAAATGCGCAATTTGGGTGGTGTCCCGGTGAGGGAAAACACTTCGCAAGTCTCCAGTCAGACTGTTAGCAAAGATGGTTTGTGCAGCAGACACAAAGATTGCCGGCCCAAACATTTGCGCAAATAACACGACCGCGATGCCAAGCGGGACGTCTTCCTTTCCCAAGGTCGTCTGGACAGCATTCAACGGGCCTTGGAAGCCGATGCCGGTCGAGAAGCCGACCATGGCGAGGAAAAGTATCAATTTCGCCAATCCTGTTTCGGGACCCCACGTCGTCACTAGGCCCGCTGAGACTGGCATTAAAATTGACCCCGCGAGCGAGAAAGGAGTGTAGCAGCCGAGATAGCTAGCTCTGATACAAGACCAAGTTAGTGGACAGTCGCTCCGGGGACACATCTTGCCAAATACTTCCCCTGCACCCTGGACGATAAGTCCGACCAGTGTTGAGATGAGGCTAGGAAGCATCAAAAGTCCGGATTTCTGAGGCGTGAAGCCGTGAACGATCTGGTAGTAGGTCGGAGCGTAGTATTCCACAATGGCGAGGGACGAAATGCAGCCAAGAGAAAATAATGACCCCACTGCACACGTTCCGATTTTTGAGCAAGCATGGAGGCAGGATGCCCTTCTCCGCACTCCGTGATGCATGAAAAGCGAAAGCTCCCACCAAAGCTCCAGATACGACGAATAAGCTGATGGTTGTTGGGCTATTCCAAGCATGAGTGACGCCCGCCCAGTCCATGGCCAGGAAGAGGGCAACAAGAGCGCCAGTCATAAGAACAACCCCGACGGCGTCCATTTCTCGTAGCATTCCATACCATGACAACTTATGGCGGCCTTCGTGTGGTTTAGGAATGTATGGCAGGAAAAGGGATATGGATGCCAACGCAGCGATACAGATTGGAACATTGATCCAAAAACACCAACGCCAGGTGGTGTGTTGAAGAGTGACACCCCATAAACTCGATGCGTCAGCCCTGACGCATGGATAGTGACAAATACTGTGGAGATACATACCAACGATGGGACCTAAGATACCCGAAAGCATCTCCACGGCGCCAAAGATGCCTCCTAGAACAGGACGTAGCCTCGGCGCTATCACTTCCCTGGTGAGATTGAAGAAACCCGCAGAGCCCCCAGCGATCGCGACTCCTGTGATTGTGCGGCCGACGATGAACATGGGCGAGTCTTGTGCCGCAGCGCTCATGATGGAGCCAACCAGGAACATAAAATTGGACGCTAGAAAAACACACCTGGTCGGGAAGCGTTGGTAGAGCTTGCCAAACGGAAACTGCATCGCGCAAGACGCCAGCCGGTAAGCAATCAGATACCATCCGATATCAGCTGTCGTATTGAATTCGTCCGTGATAGTAGGGACACCGGTCGCAAGAATCGTGCTGTCAATGCCGCCGACAAGCAAAACAAGGATTAAGGCTGCGAATGCCCACGCGAGCCCCCAGCCGCCAGGATACTGCTGACTCGTGTCCGCTGCGTCTGCCGCTGTGTTGCCTCTTGCTACATCATTGCCGGCGGGAATGTCGGTCTTTGCCTTGCTGGAGGACTCGTGGTCTCTTTCCCGCTGGAGTCTCCATCGCTGCTGCTTGGCGACACTGATGTCGTAGCCTGGGCGGTCTTGCTGTCGGATGGAGTGACCGTCTTGGTATCGATTTTAGTCCGATGGCCAGACTGGGCGAGATCCTGCGCGGGTTCCATAATAAGGATGTCTAGTAGAGTGTCTGTAGAGACCGGTCGTGGGTTTGAGTTCGATGCATGCCTGAGAACGCCCATTGGAGGCACGCCAAGCCGAAGCATGCCGTCGATGTCATCGATGAATTTTGTCACAGCCGCGGGTGGCATCACGAGTGGGATCATAATTGCATGCAAGCATTTGTTTCGGGAAGATGGTGTCGAGCGGGGGGCTTCGATCGCACCTGGGGGAAATGAGCCTGGCCCCCGTCAAGCTGCGGGCGCTCGAAGAAAGCATTGCCTGAAGAATATGACAGGTACAGGGTTTGTATCGATGCTTTCTTCGGATTGGGCGTGTTCCACTCAGACCTGTCTGCAGCTTCAAATGACGAGGGATGTCTCCATGCAATGAGGAAGATGAGTGATCGAGACGATGTGCAACACGTAAAACCAGCCCCGAGACTAAACCCCGAACGCAGGAGATGCCCGAGGCGCCTGTCTGTAAGCAGCTTCACTTATCCGACGATGAATCCAGATGAATATCCAGATCTGGACTTGTCAAACAACTCGGTGTTCAACGATTGTAAGCAACATTTACCACTCCTGTGGTGCTAACGCTGAGTCGTTTCGCAGTTTCTGTGGAAAATTTGTTTTTGCTCACGCCGGTGTCCGAAGCAGATGCTCATACTGGAGATGGGGCCACAAGTCAGCTGCCTGTCGAACCACAGTTTCTCCAGGACGGCGGTTCCTTTCAAGAACCGAAGGCGAACAATTTGGCCACAGTGCTTGATACCGTGGACGAACATGCCATCGTTGAATATCTCAAAACACGTGCTGGAGCGCGACCTGCATCACGACGCTTGAGGGATAACGAGAGCAGGGCATCTCAGGTAGAAGAAAAAGCTTGCATTGAATCTGGACATAGAAGCGACTGACAGCAAGATAGAGGTCGTCACCGGTACCTACTAAGCGACGGGACAGTCGGCAAACGGAGGGGATCGCCGAGCCTATGCCCAACCGAGCACACTACGCGGTCGAGAAGCGGTATCGCTCAGCGTTGAATACCAAGTACGCCAAACTCACTGATGCAGTGCTGCAAGATTCGACTCAACGCATTTGTCGAACGGTGCAGTCGGAATGGGACATGCAGGCACTGGAGAGTGGTAACAGACTGAACAAAAAGGCGACGCTCTCAGCGGCTTTGGACACGATTGATGTGCTAGTTGAGTGCTGTGAGCGCAAATCAGGTGAACTTGAAGAACTTGAGAAGGGCCAGCAAGTCATCTCTGCCCAGGCTCGCGAATTGTTGGGCCAGAACAGACATGGAACATCGTAGATATCTAGCATTCATCAGAAAAGTCCCCACTCTAGTGGCTTATAACAGTGTCTATGGATGCATCTTATTCTCATTCGCTGGTGTCATGCGTGCTTTGTGTTCAATCCTCTAAATGTGTGTTACGTGGGTTGGTCAACCATTTTGGCATAACAGCTCGGTGCTCTTCTTGCTCTAACTTTGTTGGTGCCACGGCTCCAGCTGCGTCATCTTTGTCTCTGTGTAACTCGAGCAGAGAAGGAGTGCCACAGAGCTCATTCTGCGTCAGAGCGAGCTCTGAGACCGTCGGTAACCCTGTGTCGATGTCAACTTGTGACAGAATTGCCCTGCTTTGAGCCATGCTTTCGTCGTCTGCGCATTGGAATACTGGGCGGCGGTTTACACCGCCCTCCTTTTGTAGCGCTGTCATAATCGTCTCGCCCACTTTAGGATCCTTGCCGATAACAGAAACGCAGTACCCTTGAGGTGTTGATTCCGTCCGAGGAACTTTCGACAATGCCTGGCGCCCATCCTCACCAGCCTCGATTGCGGATGGGCTCTCACCACTCGCCGTGTCCCTGTCCTTCACACCCTCGATCGAGCCGGAATCGAACATGTCGTTCTCATCCTCAATCATTCGATCCTCCATGCGAGACGTAAGCCGCTGATCTTTGGATGATTCTTTGTCGGCATCTTCGTCATCTAATCTGTCGTCCATCTCGTCGATGTTCCCGTCCATTCCAATGGGATCTTGTGGAACCTCTTGGATTTGTACAGAAGGAACCGGCTGCGCTTGACGGAGATTCGTGTAAACAAAGGATTTGATCTTGGCCAGGTACTCTGCAGTATTGTGGTTGTCCATGTTGCTTGCTTTGACATCCAGCTCGTAGTCTGGGGAGTAATATTCATAGTAGTCTGTGAACGGCATCGAGCGAGCCAAATCAACGCCAACAATTTGCCCAGTCTCATACGCCCATGCTCGCGCTACCTGATGAGCGTTCCTCAGTTGATGCACGACTCATGCATCGACGCTGATGCAGACTTACATTTCGAATGGTATAGCCTCCGCCGCCCGGACAAGAGTAGGCAGGTCGAATCTCTTCACAAAATTCACACAATTGGCATGTCCACGCATGCTCAAGTTGAAAGCCCCGAGACGATCACCAGACAGCGAATCAGCCCCGCATTGTAGGACGATGGCGCCAGGTCGAAAGAACTCCACAGCCCATGTGACGACTGACTCGAAAACGTCTTTGTAGCTGGCGTCGTCTATTCCGTCTCGCAATGGCACATTGACTGAGTAGTGCTTCCCTGTCGCCGGTGGGTCAATTTCACATGGGAGGACCGAGGCACAGCTGGATATACCTTGAACAATTCCAATATCACGAAGATCGCCCGTGCGCGGAAAGAATTCGCCGCACTTGTGCAAAGAGACACAAATGATTCGATCCGTAGTGTAGAAGGCCTCTTCGACGCCATCGCCGTGGTGAACGTCGATGTCGATGTACAAGACACGTGCATGGAGTCGGAGCAACTCAATAATGGCGAGGACGATATCTGGAGCAGGAAATTCTCGTCAGCGACTGCTCAGCTACGGTCTACAGTGCTCTTCGGAATTCGCTGTCCACGGTCGGGTATTTGTTGAAGATGACTTGCCATTGATGTAGCAAAACCCAGATGCTTCGTTCTTCTTCGCGTGATGCAAGCCACCTGCCCAATCAATTACCATGTCGCACTTTGCTCGATTTAGTCTTGCAGCACCCTCCATGCTTCCGCCGGCGCTAATCGCGCAGACTTCGAAGAGACCGTCAAACGGAGGGCAATCTTCCCTGACGTTATGCTTAGCGCATTCTTTGCCCAACAGGTGATCATTGTCGGGTGTGACGCGCTGCAAGAAGTCGACATATTCATCTGTGTGGAACTGAGTCATTTCGTATTTAGAAGCCGGCTTGGCCCGATAGATTTCCATCTTGTTGTACAACCCATAGTTCATAGCCAGCGAGTGCGCCATGCGAATGCGGTGGGGTTTCATGAGATGACCTGCCTGATAGGCGTAGTTTCCAACATCGGTGTCGTAGAAACAAGCCACTCTCTTCTTCTGAGAAGGAGGCGAATTCGTGCCTGTTCCGGGCGCATCCAGCGGAGACGCGGAGTATGCCATTGATGAGAACCAAGCCAGCCTCGTTGAACCAAAAAAGACTTGATGTCCAGCATTGTAAAGGGGGAGAGCAAGACAAGCTGCTCGACTGCGTGCCTCCGACACGGCATGCAGAGAGTGGAAGACAGAAGCGTAAGGCCGTCTTGGGCCGCAATCGTACCAAGTCTTAGCCGGAATCCATGTCGATCAAGTGAAGAAGCTTCTTTTGACGCATGTGTGCCCTTTTGCTTTGCATGGTGGTGTCACACTCCTCAGAGATTTATCCGCACCACTGGTCTTTATATGTAAATCGTCCCACTGCCGCTTCATTGTGCTACACGTGAGCCTGGCAAGGATGGAGCGAGGTTCGGTTTCAGCCACGTCCAAGGCTGGTCCGAGTGCAGCACCTGGAAGCTGGACACGTACGATTGGACCATGATACCACCAGTGCTTCCGATTAGCTTTGCTAGCTGACATTTGTCAAGATGCAAGTAGACCAAAAAGGCTTGCGAGTCTCGCATAAGCTCAAACTCTGCAAAGTAAGGGGCTTATGTGATACTCAAACTCTCGCAGCCACACGCTCACGCTAAACGCACAATTTCCAGCCAACATGCTTACGATATTCGAGTTGGGTCTTCCCCAGCTGAGCTGGTCTTTTTGGATCGCAGCCTTGTACATATCCCGCGCGTGCATCGGCTACGTATGGCCGCTTACAAGGAACAAAGATGTCCCTGTCCGGCACGCGGCCGCTCAGCAGAGTTCTATCGACCCAAACGCATGGATCACAGTTGTGAAAGGCTTCGATTTCTTGCGATCGGACCCGATACCATACCGACCATATGAGTTCCAGGGCCATGTCACCATGGGAATCCAGAAAAGAAAGCGGGAAGATTGAATCCGTTTGGATTCGGGATATCTCAACCGAATTGCAGAGCGGGAAGAACTGATCGATAACAAGCCCGAGTACACAATTGGCAACGGAACGCTGGTCAACAATGCGATCGAAGAACTGTACAACGAGGTCATGGTTGACTACCTGCCAAAAAGATTCCCCGACGTGTTCCGTGTGAATGGTAAACTTTGCGAGAATCTGCCAACCAAGAGATCGTACCCTCTTGACACAAGCGTTCTGACTCCTGCGGAAATGCTCCGACATCTTGGCTTGAATGTTGAGGAAGACTTCTACATCATGTGTCCCGATACGGAATATGGACAATTCCGACTCAGAGGATACATCGCTTGCTTCCCGGGAGGGTTTCTTAGCCCGGCGAGAGTTGGTGAGAGTGTGCGCGAAAATCATCAGCCCGTTCCTGGATACAACGAGAAGCTCGGCCGTAGCGTAGATCGCTACTTCAGTCGCATGGTGCCTGGAGAATTCATCGGACGCATGAACGTAGGTCTCACCATCCGAGACGGTGGTTGAACAGATGCTTATGGCCGCAGTGGTCTCTTCAGACAGACGGCGTAGACTTGTTCCGAATCGATGGAATCAACTTCTACCCGGGACAGGAAGACAGGGAAGATTTCAAAGCCAAATACCAGCCCAGTTTTGACGAGTGCTACTTGCGCGTGGAACATCAGACGCTCTGTGTTCTTTCCAAAACTCGCGCTCTCATCTTCTGTGTTCGCTCATACATGACATCCCTTCACGACATTCGAAAGAACGGAGAAGGTCCCAAGCTTGCGGATGCAATCGAGAGCATGCCAGAAAAGCTGGCGGAATACAAGATGGTGCCATACTGGGGAAGCACTATCCTGCCATGGCTTCGCTCATAGCTCGAGCGCGCTTTGTTTCATCGTTTGATAACGTATCCCAGATTGGTAGCAATAGAGATTGATAGATTGTTTCTGACAGCAGCCGTATACGCTCACCATCAAACAAAGCATGTGCTCGTACGTCGGCGGCGAACCTAGCAGATATCTGTCTCAAGATTTTTTTGCTTTTTGCTGCCAGATGCAATCGTTGTTGCTGTATCTGTATAAGCAAAGCTGAGACAATCAGTAACTGTCTCAGGCCCTTGGGTTCAGATGGCTGCCCTCCAGTCCTTCAACAGGTCCTCGGGAATCAGGAGGCCGCATTGCGAGTGTGGCATGAGTAGAGTAGCAACACATGAGGACCATAAGTCAATCTATTAACATGGTTTCATCTACGCTGGTGATGCGTTCAGAAGAGCTATTACTTCCTTCGTCTTTTCCAGATCACAAAATTCATTCTTCATTGTTGCCAGATGCACAGCGTGTACGGTTTCCGCATCATACGATCTCCCTTCAAACTCAACATCAAACGTCGCTGTGCCATCAGTGACAAGCACCAGCGCACCACGGGTCGATTCGTCCAAATTGGGAATCCCATAGCTGTGCTTTACCACATTCAGGTTCGATGCCATGCGTACCGTCGTTGCCACACAATGCGCCGTCATCAGACCACACACAATCAATCGTTTAATGCCTTTCTCTTGGATTGCCGCCTGCAAGGTGGTCTCGACGAAAGGAGAGTTGGTCGTCTTGGTTAACACTTTCTCTGTGGGAAGCGGAGCAGCGTAGGGCATAAACTCCGCACTCTCCTTGGCGGGATGTAGCGGAGATGCTTCGAAGGTGGAGTGATGACAAACGTGGAATATTGGTGCGCTAGCTTTTCGGAAGGCGGCCAGAATAGCAGCGATATTGGCTTCGAATCGTGGCGTAGACCGTGATAAACCCCAGTGTATTGGATGGTCGAAGCCTTTCTGGATATCAATGAGAAGGAGGCCTGTCTCTGTTGAACGATAACGGGGAGCCATGATCGTGCCAGATGGTTTTTGTCGAATAGGTACGTGCTTTCGAAGGCCTTTTGTGTAGCTGATAATTGTGGAAGGGCGTAAAGAAGAGGTTGATGCGGGGTGAGGTAATACGTCCTCTCGCTCCAACCGAGGTTCCTTTCGCGCCCCTCGAATCCCTAATTAGATCGTTGAAGGGGATGCAAAGTTGCACTCTGCCAGGCGCCATGAGACTAGGAGCACGATACTAGGGCGACGTCACATAAGGCATGGCTCCATGCCATGGAACTTTACACTCCTCAGACGCGATGTAGTCACTCCTCGCATTCCCAATTCCAAGGAACGACTTGTGCAAGCGAAGCTCCTGTCAAATGGAAGAAAGTGGGACGATGGTTCCACTGGAGTCACTGCACCACCGAACCGCCAGCGACCCTGGAACGGAGAGAGAGTGATTCTCTCTTGACGCTTAATAAGAGTAGATTAGGCTCGGAGCCATGTACTAAGACTTTCTGGCAAGCCTTGCATCTGACAAAGACAACACGACAGGAAATGGCTCAAATCTACACCTCTGAAAATGCAGCCGGTACTTCCCGGATAGGGAAGTCATTGGTCAGACCATTCGAGGGCGTTGATGCGGCAGCATTTCCGCCTGTGCCGACTACTCCCTGGAAACCATGCAGAAAAGTCACGTCTTCGTCCGTGCAGCTCCCGAGCGTGGTCCAGGAACAGCCGAACGAGTCAATACCCAAGGCGATCAAGACCCTACTCATCGCCTCGTGGGCCCTCGTGATGTCTCGGTACTCCGATCTCAGCGACAATACGTTCGGATACTCCGATTCCCAGTCATTCCCCACTGTCATACCGCACCGCATCCAGATCCCTGATACCGCTACCACAGCTGCCTACATTCGCATGGTAGCAAAGCTAGTTCAGATCGTTGAACAACAAACCCCATTATCGACGAGCGAGATCGAAACATCAAGAGCAAGCACGAGTCAGGCTTTTGAGGCCATTTGGAACGTCCTGGTCTCCAATGACGAAACTAGCAGCGCATCAAGAGCAGGCTCAGACCGTCTCCTAAGCCCTACCGGACCACTCGCTGCGTATCCGTTGTTGCTGGTCTGCAATGTAAACAACAGGACCCGCGCCATATCTCTGACGGCTGCTGTTGATGCAAAGATTGTAGCACCAGAGAACGCAGAGCGCATCGTGGCCCATATTCAACATGTCTGGCAGCAGCTTCTTGCGTTGTCCTGCTCACCTGAGCGCACGATAGGCATAACATTGCTGAGTGAACGAGATGAGAACGATATCCTGCTTTAGAACCAGGACGTACCCGAGTACATCCATGACTGTGTGCACAATCTCATCGCACGACGGATGACCCAGCACCCGGACGCTGAGGCGGTGTGTGCATGGGACGGAAGTCTTACCTTCGGAGAACTCAACCGTCTATCCGCACGAATTGCCAGCTACCGGCGGGACTCAGGGGTATCCTGCGAAGACTTCGTTCCTCTCGTCTTCGAAAAGTCGAAATGGCATGTGGTCGCCACAATGGGAGTCCTTCGAGCTGGAGCGGCGTTCGTGCCTATGGATCCCTCCAATCCAAGTGAAAGACTGCAAGACATCGTCTCGCAGCTGAAGCCGAAACTCATTCTCACTTCTCCCACAGCGATGGCGAGGACAGGTAGTCTTGGCGCCGCTCGGCATGTCTTGCTCTCTGGCGATGCAGGCCATTGGCTGCCCTCGGAGGAATGGACATGTCCTACTGTCAGGCCCTCCAATGCCATGTACGTCGTATTCCCCAGCGGGTCGACGGGCAAACCCAAAGGTGTCGTAATAGAGCACGGCATGTTCTGCTCCGAGGCCAATCCACGACGCGAAGTGCTCGGGCGGAATGAGAGTACCAGGATTTTACAGTTTGCCTCTTTCAGCTTCGATCTCAGTATCGAGGATATACTGCTGACGGCCATGTACGGTGGCTGTGTGTGTATCCCATCCGAAGAAGACCGCATCAACCATCTGGAGGGCGTCATGCAGCGAATGCAAATCACCTGTGCACACATCACGCCCTCGATTGCCAACACGCTGTATCCCGAAAACCTCCCTTCTCTCCAACAACTACGCCTTGGAGGAGAGCCGATGACGAGGCAGCATGTCCTTCGCTGGGCCCGAATGCTTGAATGGAAAAATGCCTATGGCCCAACTGAATGCACTGTCACCGCTGCTGTCTCAGAGCCTTTGTCGCTGAGCTCAGATCCCGCTGACCAAGGCCGGGCGGTAGCGTGTCGGTCTTGGACCGTCGATGCGAATGACCATAATCGTCTTTGCGCCATTGGGTGTGTGGGCGAACTGCTTCTTGAGGGCCCCATTCTCGCACGCGGCTACTACGATAGACCTGCCAAGACTGCGGACAGTTTTATCTCCAACCCTGCGTGGTGTCTTCGTGCACCGTTCCTGGAGGAGGGCAATGAGCAACGACGCTTCTACAAGACCGGTGACCTTGTCATGTACCTGCCAGACGGCCGTCTAAAATATGTTGGTCGAAAGGACTCCCAGGACAAGCTACGAGGTAAGTTCACCCCAATTGCTTCGAGTGAATAATGTTGATTCTGATGCCAGGCCAACGTCTCGAGCTGGGGGAGATTGGAACGCACCTCCGGAATTGTAACCTCGAGGTCGAGGACTTGGCCGTGGAAGTGGTTCGCCCATCAGCTGATCCCGCTGATGCGTGCCTAGTCACATTCTTCGCCCTCGGTGATAGCTTCGCGAAGGGAGAGGAGACAATACTTGGAATTTCAGCTGCCGTCCGGAACAAGCTGGCAGACATGGCTACATCCGCGAAGGACCGCCTGGCTGCCAGTCTGCCGTCTCATGCGGTGCCGTCCGTGTTTCTGCCCTTGAGGAGCTTGCCACGTACGATTTCTGGAAAGACGGATGGCAAAGCTTTGAGACATTTCGGATCGTCGTTGGGCAGCCACGGTCTAAGCATCTTCTCATGAGCATTCAGGGTTGGGATTATTGCGTTGTATTTGCACTACTCTCTAGCTACGACATACTCAAGGCGTTCTGCTGACACTACACATCATCACAATGAACCACGCTGTTCCCTCTTTGATAGCTTTTATGCTGACCGCATACAGCCAAGTCGATGATCATGTGTTTCCCTCACTTATTACCCAACAATCTGGAAAGCAGATCAGCTTCAGTAGAGAATGACTGAGGAGCCATCCAACGATAATTCAATGCCTCAACCGTCGCAGTGGAATTCGGACATAAACCTGTACTGCACTTTGTGTGCTTGGCGCTTCGAACCACAGTTTGGAAGCTGATCACCTCAGATTAACCCCAATGCGGCGTGTTGAAATTTCAACGAGGGGCACCGTCGGGACCACGATCGGAGATGATAAAGATAGAATGCTAATCGAGGTGCTGTATTCCTCCTGCAAACCATTCGTACACCACATGTTCTCCCAACCCGCCATCGACGTCTACCGCTCATGAAGAAAATGATGCTCATGCCATGCCATGCCATTCCATTGGCAACCCACGCCATCGTCTCGTCCTAATTCGCCTCAGAGCCTTGAGCACCACAGTACTTGGTGCAGTAATGGTTCATCTCGTCGCCACCAATGTGCCATCCGTCAGAGTGGCAGTATGTATCATCTGCGTTCTGATAAAGGTGTACGTCAGTAAATTGTTGCCTATTGCTCTTGGAAACACTCGTGACTCACGTAGGTGCAGTCTGGGCATCTGTCCCATTGCTCGAAACCAGTGTTACGGTTCCTGTAGTACTCGCATGCACATTTCGTGGCATCCGCGTCGACCTCATATCGTTTGTTCCATGTCATGCTCGGTGAGAATCCGGTGCCACCTGGGTTTGGGAAGACTTCTCGGCCCGTGACGCATGCAGCGAGACTGTGCAGCTTGGCGAGACCACTATGAGGGTTCGATGGTCAGCGAGAGGATTCACATTCGTGGCTCGTGCTTATGCAAAATTTTATCGGTCGTAAACTTCCCAGGACATCGCGTAACAATTGGCAGATGGCTTGGTAACAAGAAGATGAGGGAGCGGGAGAAAGAAGCACATACCCAGTCGCAAGAGCTGCTGCCACCAGCACAGAGGATGTGACTCTCATCTTGACGTTTGCAGAGAAGGTAGGACTTGTGAAGATTGCAAGCTGACGAGGCCGTGTTGAAATGGGAAGAAGTCTTCAATGAGGTCTCAGTACTGGAGAAGGAAGTTCAGATGAACGTGCTGAGATGGACCTGGAACCTGACCAGACCGTTGTATTAATACAACTGCAGATGATTGGCATTCCCGTCAAGCATCCAAAATCGCGAGACATCGGTGTCTAAGGCGACCATTCCAGACCGTCCTCCGTTATCTGGCGTGGAAATACGGGCACATTGATGGTGCCATTATGGAGTCCTGTTAGCTCGCGGAGGCCCGCAGCAATCAAACCTCCTCGTGTCTTGTGCAGAGTGGTCTTGTGGGACGATTGCCGAGGGCAGCATCAGTGCTTTGCCCATCCTCCATAGAAGCGGCGTGCTTTGGCCCCAATCTCCTGCAGCCACGTGCGCATATGGATCCTCAACGGACAATGCTTGGCCGCGTAGTGCGGTGCCGCCGCGGAGGATGGTCAAGTAGCGCAACGGAGAGAAGATGAGATATGATTAGCATATTTTGGTCGTGTCGCGACCCGAGAAGCTCGGCTACGGGGTGCACTATGGCCACTGCTAGTGCAACCGAGACGGCGCAGTCACGGAGCGGCTGGCATGAGAAGGCAACGATGGAATGACGGTATCTAGCAGACTTGTCGCATATCACATCACTAAATCCCACTGCAAGGTAGCTGGTCGTCTATGGAGAAACGTCTATGTAGCGTAAAGTTGTTGCAAAGGAGCATATTTCAGCCGTATAGTAAGTGGTTGAGCTTGGTACTGACATCGTCTACAAGTTTCGTGGACGAGGCCGTGAGTTCTGTTTCTACTACATTGTACCCACACTTGTGCATCAAAAAATAGCCTGACGAGTGCCGATGTGCCAAGCCGCTGCCAAGATCGTCCGTTCGTTAGTGAATGCATCGTTGTAGCTTAGTAGGCTCGGTCTCGGTCTATCTTATCCGTGTGGTCGGAGTGCAATCGGTTCGGATGGCAAGACTTCGCTTAGAACGAAACTATGACCAGATAGGATGGCGATCTATCTGGTCGGTCCCTGCGTGAAATTGCTTGCGCTTGACCCCAAGATTCCTGAAATCTGAGGCAAGCGTGATCTCCGGCACAGGCTCGTGATATTCCGCTCCACGCCTCGACTCACTTCGTCTTGTGGCGGTCCCCGAAGTTAACGCTGTTGAGCCGCTATGTAGCTGATTGGCCCAGCACTACAAGTCGTAGTAAGATGCCGTTTCTCTGTTGGCGGCATGGAGCAAATTGCACCAAGAGCTGCTCCACATCTATGAGTTCATGATTAATGATCTATCAAGTGCACGTGTCTTGAGGAAGCTTCATCTACGGCTTAGCTGCAAATCTTGCCAGGCTTGTTCCAACTGAGTCATACATATCCACCATTGTTCGGCCTCTGCTCGTCGGGCCGCTAAGTATCGCTCCACTGCTCTGCGAAGGCCGATATGCTTAGTAGCATCCGGGCTGTCTCGGTGACGCATCGGGAGCGGTATGCAGCTTTCACTTCTGGGTGCCGAAGGAGTCACTAGACGCTTCCAACCATCCGCGGAGATTCGCAGAGACGGTCGAGACCGGCAAATACGGTGTGTACTCAGCATCTGGCGACGATACCGCGTATTTCGTGTTGCCTTAGTCGTGCTCGTGACATTGGAAGCTATCAGGCAGATCTTCGCTCGAGCCACGGCTTCACGACGTGGTCCCCCCACTGGAGAGTGCGGCGGCGTAGCGACAATCGGAAGCTCGGATGGGTGAACAGTGAGCGGACAGAGCGTCAGTGCGCATCGAACAACCTGCTACAAATGCTCAAGCTCAGCGCTCCCCAAGAGGGCCACCAAGACCAGCTTCGACAATCGTTACTTCACAGTCACTACCAAGAGTCTCTCCTTTCAAGATGCTGTCTCAAATCATCTTCGGCTTCATTGCCGCAAAGGCTGCCATGGCCTCGCCAATTGCCGAACCGGTCGTGGATCTCACTCCAGACACGCTGGCTGAGGCCCAAGAGCTGGCCAAGTTCCTTCAGGACATCCAGAGCCAGAGTGAGTGCTCTTTCATCCGGGAGCTAGTGATTGCACGTTCTGACCAGCGCCACAGGGGCCTCATTGAATCAGACAGAGTGGGAAGACCTCCTCACTCAGAATGGGATCCTACTCGAGCCACCGCCGATCGACTACGACTTCCTCAACTTCACAGCGGAAGTAGATGTCGACGTCGATGTCGATGTCAATGTGGACATCGAGAAGCGTCAATCCTGCAGGAATACTCAAGCCCGGCGTGTGACCAAGACCGAGACTTTCGTTGACTGGGACATTCAAATGTCCAACGTGGCATGCGCCAGACAGAGCACTATCGACATCTTTGTGATGAGTGGCAAGTCTGTCACCAACACCGTCGCCGTGTCAGGCGGCATTGACCCAACTGTCATCAAGGACTACCTGAAGCTTAGCTTTGGTGTCGACTACTCACGTTCTTGGACGTCGTCTGCTTCGCTCCAGAACAAGGCAACCATTCAGATCGGCAACTGCGGAGCCATGGTCCTCAACCCAACCACCACTCGTCGCTATGGAACCGTCAGCCAGGGTTGCATTGGCTCCGAGAAGCAGATCGGAACCTTCATGGCTGACGATCGTTTCACCGGCAGCTTCAACGGCGTCGACTGGACTAGCGGATCTATCTCTGATTGCCAGAAGAAGGCCAGCAACGCTCCAATTCCTCGATGCCAAGGTGGTGGAACATTGAACTAAGGAGTTGACGCATCGTAATCGTGTGGAGATAGAGATGAATCGCATATTTCTCGCTTGATGCTGCGAACAGGGTATGAGGGGAGACTGGGCACACTGCGGAGCTCAGTGATGTGTAGATCGTCTGTACACTAGGGAATGTCTGTGGAAAAGAGCACGGCTCCGGGAGGGTGCCACCTGGCCAAGAAGTTGGTGTTCCACGGGGAATCATAGTCGGAACGGCTAAAGACCTACATTAATATTACCGTACCATGCGTTTGGAAAACTCGGTTTGCTGCCGTGTAGGACCAATTCAATATTCTCGTACCACGCACAGATCTGCTCTCGTGGCGATTGACAACCTCACATGCAATCTCTCAATTTCGCCAAGAAGTGTGAATGAAGCGTGGATGCTGCAATCGCTGTGACATAGAGCCCACCATTGACACGGAGCGACATTGAACCAAACATGAGAAATCCGAAGCCGGGCATCGAAGCGTTCTAGCGTCGGTGTCGACGTTCTTTCACGTGTTTGGTGAGACCTTCTAACTCGTGACACCGCGGCCATGCTAGTTTGCAAGTCTAGACACTCCCGAAACCAAATCGATCCAGGCTGAAGACCATCATTTCCGATTGTTGGAGCGCTATCCTTCTTGGTTCCTGCTCTTGTACGAATTCGTCTATCGCAAACGGTGCTACTCTATTGGGCGGCGCATTGTCCAGCCGTGGAGGCGCCGAACGTGTGTTTACCTATGTTGGTTAGGCTACGGCAACACGTGCCCTGCATTGTCGTGGTGCGCCGCCCGAGTCCAGTGGGCTATGGTCCATTCTCATCGTCCCGCAGCTCGAGATAGGTACCGATGCGTGAAACATTGGACTTTAAGCGACGCGTTAGCCGCCAGACGCGCTGAACAAGTCCGATGAAGGATTCGCACTAGATTCGATCCAGATTGAGAAGTCCGCGACCGGTACGGAAATACCGTGGCGCACGGCGTGCCGACTATTTAGCAGAGATGGGGACAACACAAGCTTTTTACGTCCTTGGCATATAGAAATTGCTCGAGCGTCGAAGCAAGCAACTGGCACGTGCTATGTCCCCATAAACTAAGCCCGCTTGACTAATCTAGTGTATGAGTCGCTCCATCTGGACCCGTTGGATCATAGACACCCATCAATGAAGCCACTCGGAAGAGTTCGGCCAGAAAGAGACAGATGAAACCTTTGACATTTCGGTGTCTATTTGTCCGCCGTTGAAACTCGCCTCTATGCAGTTTGACCGATACGGCTACTCTGCGCCCTTGCTTCTCCTTTCCCTGTTCGCTCGTTGCTCCCGGCCCCGCATTTACGAAGAACGATTTAAAATAGCCGTCGGTGCAGGATTCGATGTGTGCCGCCGCAGGCGACATACCGGACCTTCAACTTACGACCTGAGCAATTACAGTAGTGAGACATGTCGGCCCACCGACATGACTTGGCTACGATAGCAGTATCTAACACGAATGCCGACCGCCTTGATAACTGTGCCAAACAGCACAGAATATCGCGCACATGGCCTCGGGGCTCAGTATATATTCTCTGAGCAACTGCTTGTAATGTGTGAGCACCCATCACAGCTGATCAAGAACGCACCACCTCCAGCAGAGCAGCCCATAGCAACAATGCAGTTCAAGAACATTGTTATCACTCTGGCAGCCGTTGCTGTTGGCGTTGAAGGCGCCGTGTACAGCAACTGCAAGTGCCACGACAGTCGAACAGGCGTAAGCACAGCCGCCAAATTTTACCTACAACAAAGTCCTATCGAAGCTCTCGTGGGCTGACATTGATTTCCATGCAGCTCCAGAACGACTGGGCCACTGAGAGAGCTTGCAACGAATACCGCGACGATATTCCCGCCCGAGTCAAATACTCCGCACTCCCTGACGATCATCACTCTTGTATTCCCGACACGTCGGTCAGCGATGGTGACATGGTGGTACGTCTGCACCTCTTCTTTCAATCTGTCATGTCCGTGTGCGGGTGCTAACCTGTGCCATTTTTAGGACAACAAGCTGTTCAATCTCAAGTGCTTTAGACAAGGCGATTATTTTTACCAATACTGCTGGGGCAAGAAAGGACCTTTCGATAAGCAGTAGACGCCTCATCTTGGGAAAACTTGCGAGTAATCAACATTACGAAGAAGATTCTACAGCGTCTCAGAGAGAAATGAGAGGAATCAGTCACGTTTGAGGGTTGCAGTTTAGATCTATGTATTCCTACAGGCATTCAGTTTCCAAGAGTCTGTGCGCCAACTTTCATTGGCGCCTACCCTCTTCTGCCCATCTGTCGTTCATGCCAAATGAATCCCGGCAGATCGTTGCGAATGTCGAGCTGGTCTGCTTTCGGAATCTGGGTGTTGCTCAATATCTTCCATGAACTCTCTCGCCTACGCTGGGGTCCTGCCTCACGCCCACTACGACAAATTTCATATCGGTTGCACTCTTCATAGTCGTAAGTCTTGGAGGCTTACGTTTGCACGTAAGGAGGCGAAACGAGACGGCAATGTCGAAGCATTATAAAATGAGACTAGGTGTGGTGCCGATCCCACAGCGAGCACCAACGCCTCGGGAGAGTGCGATGTGCGTGGAGTCATAGATATAGCCCGTCAGTTCTGTGGCGACAGAGAGAGAGCCATTCTCGCACATAGCGAGAGAGCAATTGAGAACTTTGCAAAGTTGCAGAGCACGACCGAAAAGTGCACTGCAGGATGAGAGCAGATCGCTTGGAGACGCATTCTTCATCCCGCAGTTAGGCATCTAGTCTGCCGCGAGACGTGTTAGAGACAGGCATCGATAGATACATTCACGGCTCTGAAAGGGTAATTATGGTACCACTACGTGCTGCTATGCTCACTGAAAACAACTTCAGAGCCGCAAGGCATTGAGCTTTTGGCTCTGCTGTTCTCATCCGTATGAGACTAGCATAGTATTGGGCGAACTTCGCAGAAGTGACAAGACGAAGGTGCAATGTGTTGACACGTGATGTAACCACCCTTATCCTCTCACTCAACGCGGTGTTTCGTGGCAAGTGTTTGAAACACTTGATAGGTACTGGTGGTCGCCTCGGGGTTCGAATCTCAGCTCATGCTCGAGGATTTGCCACGTTTCTGGAACTGGGCTGCTCCCTCCTCGGGCATTTTGCTCTAACAAAAAACGTTGTTCGGTCTGACGGTGGTCTGGGAGATTTTAATACGGACATCTGCACTGCAGAAGAGACACAAGCCGCCAAACATGGAAGCTTCAGCGCATAGGAAGCTTGGGGCAGATTGGCATTTGTCGATTCGACGTGATTGTGCAGTCAATGCAGCCTGGACTCATACGAAATCGACGAGCAGGCAAAAGCTGCTCGATCGGGATCTTCCTGCCTTCTTACAACAAAGAATCCACACTGTCTTCTTATTGCGATGAGGCTTTCAAGACGCCAACCATGAACTAGCACGTAAAAGTAGGACGTGAAATGCGATCTGGGGGAATGTGTAGTATTACATGTCAATGATATTTCTAGGTGTCTGACAGGGCCACGCCCGTGTGTTCAACACTACGTCCATGCCCGCTTACAGAACGATCAATCTCTACCGAGTAGAGGATCTTTTTTGTTCCACGCGATGGAGAACCTAAGGCTTAGATCATATAGATCGCGGATAGCAAAACCGTAGCAACAGCATACTCAAATCGTGGTGAATTGCGAAAATATAGCAAGACTGGCCACATCCCTTAGTCGGGCAGCTTCTTAGAATACGCGACCAACATGGGCGGCGCCCATCTCTCTTGATACTGCGGCTTCTTCGCATACTATGCCTATCATCTCCCGATCGGCATATTGGCAATCTGTAGCATATATAAGCACGCCAGAGGGGTCTAAAGCGTAAGCAATAATACGCCCTAAGGTGCTCATTAGCAAGGCTATATTTTTCCGCGTGTACGATAGGGACACGTGATTCGACTTACGTCAACTCTAGGTAGGGTCGGTAGAGGGCGTATCAAGTGAGACCCGGTCTACTGCCTAAATTAGTTCAAGCATATCTGCTAGGGTCTAAGAGTAAGAAAATGGGGTCAGCTATGTGGCGCAGTCCTTGTCATAATTCTTCCATATCCTGTTCACCGGCGCCGTCGCCCCTCGAAAGCCGGACCTGGAGATCTAGACACTCTATGGTTTCAAAATCTTGCGTTCAAGCACAATCGAAGCACTACAATTTCTCAATCGACAGTCAGACTACATGCTCAATCCTCGCTGCTAATACAACTCCAAGACTTTGGGTTCCTTGTTCTCCGATGCAGCGCTATATGGTAATTCCAGCACAAATGGAGGGTCGAAGAGTAGATGTTGTCACCTACACGTAACGCATGTTCGAAAGTATCACCGTCCTATGCCGCGTTCGATGAATGTTCGCAAGTTTTTGGAGGTGATAGGAAACGTGCGCTTGACTGTCTCGTGCGCCCGCCAAAATCGTATAATCTTGTGCAACGTGCATTGAAAGACGAGTTTAAGCTCACACACCTGCATATTAGCCCCGCTTCCCCTGAAACGCCTCCCAGAAGTTTCTGGGTAATTCGTTCGGCTGAACAATAAAAATTTGTGTAGTTGATCTCCTGACGTGCCGCCACAACGAGAAGTTTTCCGTCAGCATCAGCATCAGCCGTCACGGCATCATGGCGGAACGTGCAATTCCCATCGTGACCGAAGCCATCAGGGGCCTGTTCGGCGACAATCGATTCACAGACCTCACCGTGATCTGTGGAGAACGAAAGTGGCGAGTCCACAAGAACATCATTTGCACGCGCTGTAAGTCCTTCGAGAAAGCTCTCGATCGGCGATTTGAGGTACGCTCTGCGCACGGGAGGCAACTCTGGAGAAGGCAGACTAAACAGGTCTTAGGAGTCGAAAACCAACACCGTCCATCTCAAAGGTGATCATCTAAACGCCGTAGCCGCGATGCTCCGCTTTCTCTACACCGATGACTTCGACCATACTGCGCACACTGAATGTGAAGAGGAGGAATGGGAGCCGCTGGCGATGAACGGGCAAGTCTTAATGATCGCAGCTAAGTATGGGCTCCATAGCTTGGCCACACTAGCTCAGGAGAAATTCGAAACCTGCTTGACGGTTCATGGGCTCAGAGCTCCGGGCTTCTTAGGAGTTCTCAGCCTGGTACGTAAGCACTAAAACTGCTCCGCCACAATCTTCGAGAATAGGACTCTATGCGTAGACTGATTTGCTGACTTCGCAAACAGACTTACAAGGACTAAGGGCCATCGAGGCTGAAATTTGGCGCTCTCTTGATGCCGGTGTTGATGGAGCACAGCGAGGTGCTACTTGCTCAAGCAGAGTTTGAAGATCTGATCACTTCTCTTCCGTCATTGGCTGCAGCCTTTGGAAAGGAGAGTTTCCGAAGCCTGAAAGACAATGATGCCCTACAAAACAAGCTTCCATTCGACTGGCAAAAGACGGTCTATACCTGCCCAACGTTCAGTTGCGGCACTAGCTTCTCAGTCGAGCTGCGCTGTCCAGATCGCGGAATGGAGTGCCCAGCATGTGGTGTGCGCAGGAGCCCGTCGAGCTGGGCAGCATTCTGTCGAGAGCCAGTGCCTTTGTGAGACTCGATATAAGTCTTCGAAGGTCAGTGGGGCGCTACTTTCCGGCTATATCTAGACCAAAGAATGTTTGTACATCTGGCTAAGCGGATCGAAGATCGAAGCCCAGGGTCAAGTTGTAGCTGTGGAAGGGTTATTGGCTGTCCTGTATAGCAATTGTGACGAAGAAAGTAGTTGTGTGGCAACAGATAATTGGAACATCCAGGACTTACATGTTCAGCAGCATAGATTGCTGCGCGAACCTGTTAGCCCCGCCATTGTCCTTCACAGCCTCTCTCGGCTGCGATGCGTGGAATGGACTCGAATTCTGCACGGTATCCATGTTGCCAGCGGGGGAAAGAGTGGATTGGATTGAAACTTCGTCACAGCAAAGGAGCTCTGCTCTAGCTTAAATACCAGCCCCCTCCACACACTGATCGGAAGGTACTTCTACTCCGAGGACTGGCCGTCGTACAGAAAAAGCTATTAGGCGATGGGAGACCAGGAGCCGAAAGCCATGCCAGGATATCACCCGCGCAAAGCGCGGCAATGGGGCGAGACTTGGGTACGTAGTTGGGCTGCACGTGCTCGAAACAACACTGAAAGCCTGTAGCATCGGTGTGATCGTGGTTCGTCCTTGGTCGCACGATATTCATCAAGTCACGGACCTGCTGCGAATGATCTGGGCCCGTTCCAGGTACCAGTACAATGGATCACTACTTCGTCTGTCTTGAGCTGTGTCTAGATTCTCTGGTCATGATCGCTGTGCAAAATGGTGAAATTGGCTCCAATCAGAGCAATATGACGGCATTCCCCGCATCGTCTAAGTCTCACGCGTTTGCCAGTCTTCCTGCTCCATCCGCTCCACATTTCCCGACCAGAAAGCTGAATACATGATTGACATTTCCGACCACTTTTTCTGCCGGATCGTCAGGAGACCTCCGTTGCCCGCCATTCCCGCGGTAACTGCTGGCAAAGAGCTCCCGGGCCAAGTGGACAGGTAGTGCAAGTGCCAGCCGGATATAACCTCAAGTGAAAAGTCTCAAAGAAGTCGATCAGCCCTGACTACCATATGGGTGTGTACAAATGTGCATCTTCTACCTCTTCCTAGTGGACAAAATGTGCATCTTCTACCTCTTCCTAGTGGAAAAAATGTGTATCTGCGCCTCTATCTCGCCCAGAAACGCTTCTCCGAATTGTCTTGCGCACTTCTGAAACCTGGAGGCATTCCCGCGTCCTCTCCTCGCTCACTGGCGGTCTCTTCACAAACGAATAGCGTGTAGCTTTATCGAAGCAACGGCTGCTGCTGACGCAATGGCAAGCTGTCTCCATGTAAGAAAGAGGGCAAAGAACGAAAAGTTGAGTACAACGTACCCCGTTGTTCAGGCCAATGAAAGAGTGCCACCTGGACATAACGAATCTGCGCACTGCTTGGACGCTTCACACCCGCGTACTGGAGAGTTGACTCGGGTATTGCAGCCAGTACTATGACATTCCGGTCTGTCCGGATCCGTGGCGTGGCTACAAATGTAAGTGTCGGCCAGTGCGGGTCCTAAGAATGCCGCCAGGAAGAGCAAAAGAGACCTGAAATGCATTGCTGTGGCTGATTGAACGACTTTGACCTGGAGACGTGATGATGATGCGATGCTGGGTTCGAATCTCAGCAAAACATCGGAGCCACAATCTGAGACTTATATATTCAGTGTAGCAGCATACTCACCCTTAATTGAAGTGGACAGCCGAGACAGGAGATTGATCCCATGTCGCGCGATTACAGCCACTATAGATTTCTTCCTCGATAGTCTACCCTGCGTGGATGTCCACATCAGCATTGAGATTCTAATAGACTCCCGGAGTCTCGGCACTGTAACGACAAGTAATAGACCAGTCCATACAGACCTATAATAGTGGGTCTAAGCCAAGGGAGTTCGGAGTTGGAAGACGTCCGAGTAAGCGCTATGGTCAATATGGACAGGGAAACTTGCCCGTGTGCATCGACACCCCGTATGCATAACCACTAGCCATCATTTTGGGTTCCGTAGGTTGATAGTGTCGGCCCGATGTGGAGAAGGAGCTCTGCCAACAACATTTTATTACTGGTAGATCCGGTGTGGAAAGTTCGAGTCGAGATCGTTTCCCAGCGTAGGGCGTCAGGCTGGATACCCTAGTTGATGCAGCCAGCGACAAAAGTGCGGTAAACCAAGATTGCAGCGATGCCGTTGAGATGGCCACACTGCGACTCGGGAGACTGTAAGAGGCCATGGAATCTGTACGTATTCCTCTGTTCGAGTGTCACTGAGTCACCAGGCCTAGATCTCTTAGCTATGGAGAAGCTTGACTGCTCAGTGGATGGCTTCTTGACGAGCAAATATGTGGCAAGTGGCACGGGGCTCACGCTCAACCGGCCACCCCTTTCCGAGACCACCACTATCCGGTCACAATGCTCTCGCTCATCTTTGTGCTCTTCACGCGAACCCATCGTATATGAAAAGTAGTTGTGTTCCAAACAGGTCAGGGCAGCACCGCGAACGACTGAAGCGGGTTGAATAACGTCTTCTCGAGTCGCAACTGCTTTCCAAAGCCCTCGGCGCCCATACACGAGCACTTATGCAGCAGATCATGGATATCCCAATGACTCAAATGCATCACGCCTCCACGGGTCTTTTATCCGAAAATAACACTTTCTCGTCGCTAACCCTAGGCGCGAAGACGGCGAAGGATCAGTCTCATGCTCCACAATGGAGTCTTCACGAAAACGCAAGAGAGAAGCCATACTTTAAAGGTGCAAACAAAGTGGAAACAACACGAAAATGACAAAGCCGAGCCAAACCTCAAGAGCGTCAAGTGGATTCGGTCGTTTCCGAGTAGCCCATGGACTTTACGGATTTTAGAACACCATAGAGCAGACTGACGTAACTATATAAACACCCAAGAAAGGAAGAAGAAAGTGAAGATGAAGCCGTCACTACACTCCCTCCAAGCTTGAGGAGATCCATTTGCATTCACCCACGCAAAAGAAGCTCACATCCTCACTCTTGATCAACAAGTCTCAACAAGGAACATGGCCCGCATCCTCATCACCGGCTCCGCCGAAGGACTCGGCTCCCTCGCCGCCCAAGCGCTGGCCTCCCGAGGACACGAAGTCCACCTCCACGCACGCTCTGCGTCACGAGCGGAAGATGCAAAGAAAAGCTGTCCGCGTGCAAAATCCTGCTTCGTGGCCAACCTGTCCAACTTGTCCGAAGTTAAGCGTCTCGCCTCAGAAATCAAGTCGGCAGGACCATGGGACGCAATCGTGCACAATGCGGGCGTGATGCACGGCGTCAATGGCAAAACTGCTCCGGATGCTGATTACGGGTTGTTATTTGCGACGAATACGCTGGCGCCCTACGTGATGACGAGTTTGGTGCGAGGAGCCGCGAAGAGGCATGTCTTCGTTGGCTCCCAATTGCATGCGGGGGGCGATGCGGCATTGAAGAATCTGACACATTGCGGATATGGGGATAGCAAGCTGCATGATATCATGTTGGCATGTGGGTTCGCGAGGAAACTGAAGGGCGAGGGAGTGGAAGAGTGTAATGCTTTGGATCCGGGCTGGGTGCCGACGAACATGGGTGGAAGTAGTGCTCCGGATTCGATTGAGGAGAGTGTGCAGACATATGTGGCTCTGGCAGAAGGTGTGGGTTGTTCGGGGGAATATTTCGGCCCGGCGGCGAGAAAGGGAAGAAGCGTCCAACCTGCGGCGAAAGAAGTGGAAGCACAGGAGAAGTTGTTTGCTCAGTTGGCAGAGATTAGTGACGTGCAGGCGGCTGGGTCATAAATTCAGATCTGCATATCCTGTCGATATATGGGCTAATCCAGCTCATGGAGCGGAAAACTTGTAATCATATTGCTCCTGTGCCTTTTTGAGCAGGCCTTTCAATTCCTCTTCCTTGTCCTTGAAACCTTCCTCCTCCTTCAGCCGTCTCTTGTACGCTTCATTCGTGATGCTGGGCTCGCTGGGAACAGCCAAACCGCGCTTCACCGCGGACCGGGCATTGATTCGCTCCCACCACTTATACAGGTTCGGGAAGTTGTCGAGATTCACGCCAGCGAAGTAGGCAACATTCACCCAGCTGAAGTTTGCGATATCGGCGATGGAGTATTTGTCGCCGACGAGGTACTCGCGATCTTTGAGGCGAATGTCGAGGACTCCATACAGGCGCTCGGTCTCGCCGACGTAGCGCTGAGTCGGATATGGGATGCGCTCCTTGGCGAGGCGATAGAAACTGCAGCCGAGAGTCAGCCAAAACAACACATTCGCGCCTTTGCTGCTACACTCACTGATTCGCCTGTCCTTGCATCGGACCCAGACCGCCGTGCTGCCAGGCCACCCACTGCTCACACTGCGACAGCTCGGGATCCTTGGCGAAGGAAAGCTGATGCTCGGGATCAAAGTGGCGCGTCAAGTAGGACAGAATGGCAGCGCCCTCCATGATGCCCAGATCGCCGTTGTCGTGGTCGATAAGCACGGGAATGCGCCCATTGGGACCGTATTGTGTGAACCACGGCTCTTTCTGGATGTTCTGGCCAATGTGGATGCTCTGGAAGACATATTCCGGCTTGCCATATGCCTCCTTCAGCTCCTCCAAGATGATGCTTGCCTTGTGGCCTGCATGCCGCAGTCAGCCTCCACTCTGTGCATATCCCGCTGCTTGTGATGCTCACCATTTGGCGTGCCAAAGGTCAACAGCTCCAGGCCACTCTTGGCGATCGTCCCGTTCGGTCGGTCGGACATGGCGTCGGCGTCTTGTTTGCGTAGGGCTGTTGCGGAGAATGGTCTGGTGGTGAGTGTGCTCGCAGCAGGAGAAGCGGATCGGATGAGATGATTCGCAGTCTGCTGGAGGCGGTAGAGGGGGGAGCGGAACATGAAGGCGAGGAGGAGAAGTACGACCAACCTGTAGATTGACCTCATACAAAAGTCACTTCTCCGACGTACAGCTGGGCCGGAACTCGATGGTCTGACGTTCTGGTCATGCCATTTCTAAGCACCGAGCGAGCTGTTGGTTTGTCCTCCAATGTGCATACGTCAGAGCTCTCGATCAGGTTAGACCAGGAGGAGGACATCGGTCCATCTGGGGACGGAGTGCCAAAGTGGCCAACTTGTCACTACGTAACCCCCGCT
>ANSM01006538.1:0-26044 GCA_000347735.1 Cercospora canescens BHU | reverse complement strand
GCCGCGAGCACGGCCGTCTCGACGTGCCAGCCGAGGTATGGGGCTGCGAGGTAGAGCATGCCGTAGGCGTAGAAGGCTCCTGAGACAGCAACTCCCGTGATGCGGTTCAAGGCGGAGAGGTACCAGGTTATTTGAGGGCGGTAGATGGCGAGATGGGGTGCTACGGGGCGGTTCAGGCGCTGTTTGGCGAGGATGTCGTTGCGGGCTTGCGTGTCGGAGAGGGTTTGCGCGGGGGCTGCGGCTAGTCTGGGAGGAGGGAGTCAGAACAATGTCTTGCACGCTGATTGTACAGTATGTGCTCACCTCTTCTGGCTGGTATGTAGGCCCATAGCGACTGCTGCTGGAGCTGCGAAACGGAGGGCATTGGGCTGCGCGGCAACTGGTGTGATGTCAGTGTGGTCCCAGGTCTTGGTGTCGGTGGTCTTCCAGCTACGTACGCCGCCGCAGCGAGTTCTGCGCGATCCTTTGTGCCAACATCGTTGCGTTCTCCGGCAGCGCTGGTGTAGGTGCTGTGCTGCGTCGGTGGTGCTGGTGAGCGCAGTCAAAGTCGTGATGTCGGCAGATCAATAGCACGCAAATGATTGGTCGGGAATATGCTCACCCTCGGCGTGACGGCAGAAGCGGGTGCTGCCGGAACACACCTCCCGCTCGTGAAATTCTGCTTGCTGCTGCTCTTCTCTTCTCTTTTCTCTGCAGGAATCTCACCATCTCCGTCTGGATCTACGATGAAGGCACGGCGAGCGCTCAACGGTGTGACGTTATGTCACGCTATCGAGTGCGGACAGATTTCGAGACCAAACTGCCCGTAGCGTTAATCGCTTGCAACGAACTGGATCCTGTGTCTTTGCAAGTTTCATCTCAGGGCCACATCAGCGAAGTTCTCCTGTAGTAAAACCTGCGGCTGAGGAAAATATCACAATGTCCATTATACCTTCGCGCCTCCGGGGCTTTTCCAGACGCTCGGATCTGCCGTCCCTGATGCTGTCTTCTAAATCCCGAGTGAGTCGCTGCATCTTGGGCGCACATGTCCAGACCGGCAAAGCAATTGGACCCTCCTTATCGCCACGATCGTCATTGAGACGGGACGTGAGGCGCGAACGGCATTGCCACTTGTCGTACGAGTCCTGGGCAGCTAGTGGTGTTGCAAATTGGGTAATACGTGTACAAGGAACAGGTCATCCATCGAAGTGCGGTCCTTGACCGCCCTCGCTTCATTCTGAGAACTTCCGTACGAATATGACTGTATATATCAGCAAAGCAAAGCGACGCAACTATGCGCGGCTCTGTCGACGAGATCCACCAACACTCAGACACCAACATACTCCGGTACCATGCCGAGATCATCTATCTTACAGTATCTCAGGGATCGTGATTTTAGCGACGCGTGCTCATTCGTGATCAGGGCAAAGTTTATCGACACGTCAAGCCTATGGTCGGCACAAGCACACCCTTGCCAATTTCCCGGTTTGTTATGATGTTTCCAAGAAAAATGAACTGTCAATTTCTATTTATGTGAACAATGATAAATCGCACTAGGACTTGCTGCCTCAAGATGGCCATGGAGCCTGGACCGCAGTGCCAGTGCAACAGGCTACAGCCACTCCCTCCGGTGCCGGGCAAAATGCCTTTTGATAACCAATTTCGCCCTTGCAAAAGATCATAACTCTTTCCGTCTACCATCTGTCGGCGGATCGACATTCTTTGCACGGAAAATACGGCTGAGCTGCGAGATCGTCACTTCAGTCCACGAATGCAGATGGAGTCATATCTGGAAATACAGCGGCGGAAGATTCTTTCGGGTAATGGACGCGGTTCCAGTTATGGGCACCAATCCGTGGTTGCCGTCCGCGAACCTTCACGCTTAAGAGATGTATCCACCAATGAGGCCTCGCGCCTGTGCGATATGGAGGAGTTGGTCCAAAAATTGGCGGAGAGACTGGCAGCGGTGGAGGGCAGATCCAGTGCAACAAATAGCACGAAAGACAATGAGACAGATTCGAAGCCACAAACACGGACCCATCGTCGAAGCGCCTCGGGTATGAGCTGCAGTAGCAGAATCAGTGCGGTCGAACCTCCAATACCAGAGCTTGATGAGGCATCTGACGAGTCGTCCGAAGCATCGACATTCCCATTCCACACTGGCGTAGGCTCGAATACTGCACGGATCGAGGACGTAACGCCAAAGCGACTCTGGGCCATGTGGCAGCAGTATCGATCGAATGTCGACCCGCTGATCAAGATTGTTCACATTTCTGCAGTTCAGCATTTGTTCTTGGCCAGCGAGGATGAAGCTAAGGACTTTAAGCCAGATGCAGAGAGCTTAAAATTCGCAATATGCTTCGCAGCCGCAGCGAGTCTCGAGACGCCAGCCGGAGACGCGACATCATGTCTGACCAACAACGCCTTGTTGCGCACTTATGCAACAAAACTGGAATCGTCACTCTCCAAATCGCAATTCATGAATGAGCCAACAGTTGCAGCAACTCAAGCGCTTGCAATATATCTGATTACAGGGCAACGTTTTCTCAGCCGAGACTATGCTTGGTCGCTCCTGGCAATACTCGTGCGGATTGCTGTCAAGCTCAAACTCAATCAGGATCCAGATAGCCAAGGGCTGACTTTCTTGGAATGCGAGTATCGTCGCCGGTTGTGGTGGCACATTTGCACCCTCGATGCCCGCGTCGCAGAGCTCAACAACACCGATCCTCTTATCTATGAGCGCAGGTGCTCCGCAAGATTCCCAATCTCCATTCGGGACGCGGATTTTGAGTCAGTGCAAGACCTTGACGCGAAGCGTAATTGTAGCGAACACAATGCGGATACGTTTGGCAATCTCTTACGTTTCGAGATCACATACTACCTCCGAACAGTCCTGTTCTCCGAAGACTTCATGGAGGAGAATGGATTTCCAATACTGCCTGTTGACGGAAAGCTGTCAGTCATTGAGTACCTTGAGAAGATTTTGGAAGACAAGTATCACCGTGCTTGCGACTGCTCCTCGTCTACCTGCCGACTAGCAGTTGCATCGAGCAGAATTACGGTTGCCAGACTCAAATTGACTGTAATACTTCGCGACCGAAACTCACAATTGAGCAAAGATGAGATGGACGAAGTTCTGACAAGCTCTGCTGTGATTCTCGAGGATTTGAGGAGCGTGCGGGAAGACCCAGGCCTATCTCGGTGGTCGTGGCTCACCACGCCTCAAGCGGAATGGGATGCTGCAGCCATATGTCTCTCTGCTTTGCTTCTGATGCGCACCAAGACGAAAGCTGTGATTCGTGCGTGGACAGCGCTTACCTTGTTCTTCGTGGAGTGGAAGGAGAGCTCGCACGACCCGGCAATGTATAAGAAATGGGCGCGCCTCGAAAGTCTGAAGACAAAGGCGGAATCGATCCAGTCTTCTCAAAATAACGGAGAGGCTACATCCGGTAGTTCAACGGGCGGCTACGTGCCATACAATCCAAATGCCGCAATTCTTACTCCAGCTCCCAAGACCCCAACAACGCTCACGGCACCATCGTCGCCCGCGACCACTGGTGGGCCCTCGAGCCACATCGGCAGTATTTCTAGCAAAAGTACTTCTTCAGTGCGCAGCAGTACATTCGGCGAGCTAGACTGGCCGCTTCCGAAGGAAGCTTTGTATGAGCACGCGGAATTCGACATCAGGTCTTTCGCGCTCATGATCTGAGGTGTGCAATCAAAACAAAAGCCTGAAGCACTGCAAGTACCAGTCTCGAAACGCAACCACACAACGACGCAGGGGAGATTATTGTCTAATAGTAATGTTAAGATACCAAATTGTTTAGTACTGTATAATGAAAACTAAAGTGCCACCAGAATTCGACTCCTGCAACCGTTCACTTCACATAGCTCGCAGACAAACACGCTAGCGCCTTTTCGCAAGCTCCACCAGAAACCTTGTGTTTCCAGTCACCGAGCTGGACAATTGGCTCTTCCATCACACACCATCCTCGACGAGCAACATGGCGCCCACCAAGACCAAGCCTCCGCCCGGCGGCGGCACTGCCAGCGACATCAAATGCAGCGCCTGTGGCTGCGTCGCCCCTCGCCCGCATATCACCTGCTTCGAGTGCACCGAGGGAGTCGACATCCACGGAGCTCTCAACCCAATCCAGTACTGCACTGCACGCTGCCGCGATCTGGCTGCTGCTGAACACAAGAGTGACTGCGAGAAGAGAAACGTGCGCAAGCAGATCTATCGTGCTGGCGAGTTGCTTCAGTCGAGCTTCTACCGATTTCAGGACCTCAACTTCCTCGCCACGTTCAGCCGAGTGTACGAGAGCCAAGGACTTTTTTACTCTCATCAGGTCCCTCTTGATAAGCGAACGACCGTATTTGAAGTCTCTCCGTACAAGGTTCGCTCGAGATACGAAGGATGCACACGCCTTGCTGAGTGCCCACAAATGCGAGCTCGCTCTCATCACTCAGTTCGAGCTGAGCAAGAAGCTGCTTGCCGGTACGTAAGCAACTTCTCTTGCACGAATGGCTGTTAACGAAAGACACAGGTATCGCGAAGTACATCGAAGAGGTCGCGATCGACAATGTTACCGAGAAATTGAAAGTCATAGAGGTCTTGGAAACAGGTCGTGTGCGCGAATCCTTTAGCACGCATCAAGTACTCTGCTTACAGACTCACGCCGACGAGTCGTACGTCATCGATGTTACAGGAACTCAATTCGGCCAGCACAAGGCCGTCCTTGATCTGGACACAGCCATCAGCTTCTACGGAAACAAATTGGCGGTCATTTGGCGGCATGGTCACTATTCAGCTGAAGTTCTAGGGGAAGTAAAGCAACAGCTCGCCGGCGGAACTGGCATGTGCGCCCGCGACCTTATCATACCAGCTTACGTGGCCACCCTGTTCAGCAAGTACTTGGCTGCGTGGGAAGAGGCTCATGCTACTCGAATTTGCGACCTGCTTGACTCCAAGCAGCAAGATTACAAACTCCTCGAAGTTTTGATCGATAAACTGCTCGTTAAGGCAAGCAAAAAAGGCCGAGCTCAGCTCAAGAAAAACCCTCCATCGAAGTTCATCCCCATGATTGAGGTCGCAGACGACAAGCAGGGAATGTTGCGGCAGCCTCCGTTTCCAAAATTTCGAAGGAATACATTGGCTCTCGTGTCGGAAAGAAGTTCCGTAGACGTGTGCTCAACGAAGAGCAGCGCCATGACCCAGAGAGATGGAAGAACGTAGTTCAGGCACTACTGGCAAATGGTGGCTCGATTATTGTACAAATCAGTCGCGGACTCAGATCGCGTGAGAGGGTGGAGAGCGTGGTACTTGAGGCTGGAGGCCCAGCTAAGTTTGCTGAGATGGAGAAGATTGCAAAATTTTGGACTTGTGAGGCTTTGGCGAACTGAACGACGATCGAGGGCGACGGGAGAATGTCCGTCAAAAGGTGCAATTATTGGTGGCTAGACGGGCGGACACCGTGCAAAGCATACGACTGCATGTGCTGTGAGGACGGGCCAGATGAATATCCAACTCTTGAAGCACATCGGCGGTAGTCAGCTCTACATTGACCCGCTCCGCCTGCGAGATGTGCTCGTGTTGATCAGTTCACTTGAAAGCGATTGGATACCAGCAATAATAGCAGGTAACGCGCGAATGGAGAACTGATTTTCATCGCCACGTATCAGTCAGGCAGACGGTGAAAGCCATCACATTGCCGCAGTACCGTTTGCAGCGCTTCACTTTCACTGGCGGACTTGCATTAGCGCGAAAATCTGTTCAGGGGTGTTTGTTCCATCTTCGCTGACTCAACTTCCAACTCCTTCCACAACATCACCAGCAGACACCGCCATCGACAAGCGGGTGCCGGCGTCATGTCGACTAACAGCAGCGACCCAAAATGCGCTGCTTGCGGCAAGCCTCCACCGCGTCCGACTTTGATCTGCGGTGACTGCAGTGAGGGAGTTGACATCAATGAGAAGACTGACCGCACTCCATACTGCACCATTGCCTGCCGCTGGGTCGACCGCCTTGCACACCAGAAGCAATGCGAGAGAGCCAACAGGCGCAAGCAGGTCTACCGCGCTGGTGAGCTGCTGCAAGCATCCTTCTATCTTTTTCGCAACTTAGCCTTTGACCTCAAGATCTCCTTGGTACAAAAGCGCGGAGACGTTGTCCTTTTGCAAGATGATGAGTACACTAAGCAGAACTTCATTCTCCACAAACCGCCTTCGGATCCTGCTTTGAACGACTATGATATGGATATGGTCCTCGGCTATGGAGCTCGCACCGATGCGTCCATGTACTTCTACAAGCTCAGTGAAAAGCTTCTTTCGGGTATTCGCGATCAATAAAAGTCACATGGCGAAAGCATTCAACGACTGCGTCGAGGACTGGGAGAAGCGGCAACAAATCACTGTGAGCGAGATGGTCGGCGGTACCTTCGCCCGACGCATCGAGTTGATGAAAGACTTCTTCGACGTCACATACGATGCGATTTTGGACGGTACGGACGTCCTGGAGGAGGAAGGCGCAAAGATCATTGACATAAGACGACTCATACGGAAGCTCGAGCAGACACAGCCATTGTCCGAGATATCATGATAACACTCAACAACAAGGGCGAAGGGTCTTCCATCCACGAGGTGTGGGTATCTCAGCAAAAAGACAGACTCAGAGACACGGAGCCAATGATGTGGCGAAATGTGTATGAACCGCAGCTGGCCAGAGGAGGCAACGTGTATGTCCCCATCTGTGATGCCGGCGGGGACTTGGGGAAATACTCGCCCGTCAGGACTTGAAGGGTTGGGGTTCACTAGAGGGGCCGTCGAGTCCAAATCAAGGATTGAAGAGCAGCATGGAGATCAACTTTCGAACTCCGCATCAGTTACTTTGGATATCCTGTCCTGGAATTATGCTTCTTGACTAAGATCAAGTGCTGATGCGCCATGGCAGAGCAAATGGCTAAGTTTGCTTTGACCAAGTGGAAGCAAAGAGCTTCCAAAGAGATCCATACAGAGTTGGCAATGAAAACTTCGCGAACAAACTTTCGCATTGTGTTAAATATCACATTATCTCCACGATGTCTTAATAGCGTCCGAAAGTAGGGTTGGTTCCATCCATGCTGTCGACAAGCTTTTGCTCACTTGACAGACATGTGACCATTCAGTCGCTCGTTCAGTGAATGAGTCCGGCACTCTGACTTGAATGCTGACAGTGTCATGCAGAAGAATTCACATGTCGAACATATCTATTATATGCAATGCATCTTCGAAGTAATATATTGAGCACTTGGACGGGCGCAGGAACTGAAATACTTGCACACAAAGCTTTACTCTACTATCTTCTACACTACCATATCAGTATTGCAAAATTATGGCAAGCTAGGTGGATATTTGTGCTGCATGCGGAACCACCATCACAGCAGCGCAACTTGTGGTATGCGAACACTGCAGAGAAGGTCGCGACGTTGACGGCACTCCATCGACCACACCTTACTGTGATTATCGATGTCTCGAGTCCGATCTAACTCACCCAACCGAGTGTAGTGCACGCAACATTCGCGAACGCCTTTATCGAGCAGGAAGCATCTTGCAATCATTATATTACAACTAGAGGCGAACTTCCTTCTACCGAAAAATTAACGAGGTTGAGAATGTCAACGGCATACTTCATATCTCGTGCTTTGCGAGAAATAAGCAGGAGAAGAAGGAGGCCGGTGTTGCTCCAGGCCCTTTTACAATTTTTCCGAGGGAAATAGCAGGAAACGACCTGCAGCAAAAGATCCTACTGAGCTGGATGGGGTGCAACGACGCTACACAGATGTCATATCAGCTTGTTAGAAACATGCTTTGCGGTAAGTAAGAACATTAGGTGCGTTATGTTGAGCCGACTGACCATAACCTATTCCCAGACATTACTACCAGTATAGAATGCGTATACTTGTGGCTCGACGAGGGAAGCTATGAAGTCGTCGATAGTAATGCCTCTTACAGCGTTCTACACGAAGTCCTTGCGATCGATGCCACAGATGGGCACTCCTATATTATCGATCTTTCCGGAGCCCAAATAGGTCTAACGCGTCTAATCCTGCCACTGGAGGGGTACATGAAGCAAGTTAATCCGAAGATCGTCCACATCTACAAGCACGAACGCTGCCTAGCCAGGGCGGACTACATGCTGAAGAGAGGACTTGGGAATTCACAGCTCGATCGAGTAGCTGCAACGTTATACTATATGGCAGAAGCAGTAAACCGCATCGTTACCGAGACCGAGGACATGGTAAAGGAAAGTCTAGTCGAGGTTTTGCAGTCCGAGGAGGAGGACTACCGTCGGAACCGGTCGTTTTATAAGGATATAATTACGCTCACGTTGCAGAAAACGTTCACCTTGCGAGAACGGGACAGGCATCCGACTATTATTGCGGGCTCAACAACTCTAGACCCGAGGCTGAAGAGATACTTCGTTCCTCTACCCGTCGATTTTTCTCAGAAAGAAGTTGGGTCTGGTATTTACAAGCGATATCTTGAGCAGGAGTGGAATGAGTCGTTGGTTCCGAGGACGCCCGAGGCTGAGTTAAGTAACCTCCCGCCGGCGGTTGCTGACACGAACGCATTAGGCAATTCAGGTGCCGAGGTGGAGGAAAAAGCATCATGTTCTCGACGTCCTCGAATCCTGTGGTCAACAATGTCCTCCCTCAAAGCTCGCTTACGCAAGAGAAAGGCTGTCCGCCAGGCGAGCAAGTAACGCCGGCCTCTCAGCCCAGCTCCAGACAATCTCAATCGGATAAGCAATGTACCAAAGCGTCAGTTCCCAGTATCTCCTCAACTTATGTCCTTCCTCGAAACAGCTTTTAAGAGCTCTGTAGGATTTCCAGGCGAGGTACCAGATAGTCCACCAAGCAAGTACCGCCCCACCAAGCACGACCGAAGACCACCAGAGCCAGCCGAACGTGTCCGGTACATCTTGCTTAGAACCAGTCAAGTACCATAGTAGCACCACCGAAGCTGGCTGCCAGATGTTTCGTAATTGGAGGTTGTTCCACAAGTGGATTCGATACGTAGTTCTCGGTCGACCAAGCCAGATTGCGGTCGCAAAGTCTTGCATCGAGAAATGAAAGATCCAGAGAAGAGTCGCCAACACCGCGACGAGAGCAAAGTGTCCGAAATGTGCGTTGAGAAAGTACAGACAGTCGTTGAGCCACGGGGAGTCGATGGAATTGCACCAGTTGGCGGTGATGCATGACTTAGCCCAGTCGGGCACAGCAGTGGTGTACCCCATGGCGTTTTCCGTGTCTGCTGTCTCCTTTGATCGACTGCCGGTGAAGTGAAGAACGAAGCATTAAAGTAGTAAAGAAAGAGATCCGAGAAAGGACCATTCACTGTCGGTCGTTGGAACTTCACTTTCCCAGTAGATCGTGCTCCAATCCGCTACGTTCGCCATCGAGTTGGACGTTGTCATTTGACTTATTTTCGATTTGTGAAAGGATACAGCTGACGGAGAGAAGCTGAAGGAGGCTTCAAATATCCGACTTAGGGCTGTCTTATTTGGAAGGTCTCAGACGCTACGCCGCGAGAGACACGGGTGGGAGGTTTCATTCTGCAGAAGGCCTTGCTTTGTATAGACGAGAGTATCAGAGACACTCATAGAGAAAGCTTCTCGTCAACGTCTTCCGATACTGAGGCAAGATCTGTGAATGGAGCATATCTTGCAACTAGGATCCAGACCCGGGCACAAGGAGTTGAGAGATCTCTAATTTCTCGCAGCATGCTTGGCAGTGCCGTAGAGGGGCATGATGCCTAAGACTTTGCCACCAACGCCATGCTAAGCACATTGCATCCAACAGCAAGGAGTTCCACCTCATGACTTTGCCTTCATACCATCGTGCGAGACCTCTCTTATAGTCCTCATGCGAAGATTCTCATGACTTCGATCGTTTTCAGCCTTCAACCTCTGCTGTTTCCTGCGGTCCCGTTCATCAGCTTCTCGCATCTCCAGCCCGGCCAGCTCAATTTCACTCAACTCCTCTTTCCTGGGCTCTTTGCGTTTGCCACTCGACGTGCTCGGTCTGCTGTTATCTGCCACATCCTTCACCTGTTGCGCCGCCCAGTCCCGTGTCCTCTGCTCGGCCGTGGTCTGTGGTCCGCTAGGTGGCTTCGCGACCGGCGGTCCTGTCGCAGCTGTCGCTGCACCATCAGAAGTCCGTGTTTTTGGTGGCCGGAGGTCACTACTTCCATCGTTTTGTGCGGTGGCCGCATCGTCGACCGCGGACTCTTCCTCCCCGCCTCTAGTGTTCTTCTTCCTCGGCCACAGACTAGGCAGCACAATCTGCTGAAATCGAGGCTCGACACATCTATCATCAAACCATTGATGTATTCTGGCCTCCACTAATTGTGCAATCTTGGGAACATCCTGTAAACGACTCCTGCTGCCGATCAGTGAGTGTACACTCAGGTCCAATCTGTAGTCGTCCAAAAAGGTGAATGTCAATGTCGTGGGACTTCGTCCTGTCGGGTTCAGAGGATGTCCGTCGTTCTGATCCGTCTGTCCGCCTGGTGTTTCCAAGCCTACGCCTCCTTCCTTTGTCGTCTGCTCAAATGGTCCAGGCTGACTGCTTGGACTGAAGCTCAGACTCAGTGTCCCACTGAACCTGACCACGCTCACAGCCAATGCCACGGGCAAAACCATCACAAACGGCTTTGGGTAGTTCAGCACCAGCTTTGTCTCGATTCCCAGGGTAACCACATCACTCAGATCCACGTCCATCCTCGCCTGCAATCTCTCGCCTCTCTGCCCCGTCAGCTCTTTCAAGGGACTTCCATTCTCGTCCACGGGTATGACGCGACAATTGCTGAAAATGGGAAATTCATCTCCCAAGCTGATCTCGGTGACTCGAATATCATCGATAAAATCTGGCTTGCTCGATCCATTGAGTAACTGCGTCAGACTCCCCAATACCGCCTCATCTTCTTGTGCGTCAGCTCTCAGCTGCGCGATCGTTTGTGCAATCAGGACATTGAACCAGTCCAAGCTCTCGGGCTGATGACCTCGAACATTGTAATACGTCTTCTCCAAAATCTTCTGCACAGTCAATCCTCCATCGGGCCGAGGCTTGAGTATTGCTGGAGCAGAGGGTCTGGGCCGAAGGGCCGCGGAGGTGGAGAGAGCGCGTGAGCGGGAGAAAGAGAGAGTTCGATTGCGGCGGGCAGCAGCGCGCGCGCTGGCTCTTTCGTCTGCAGAGGGAGCGTCGCCGAAAATGAAAAACTTGATGAAGATGAAGAGGATGAGGGCGAGAGTGAGTTGTCCGAGGAGGAAGCCCCAGAAGAAGGAGCCAGACGACGGTGGTGGGTAGTACTGTGCTTGCTGTGCTTCTACACTGGCGTCAGTGCTCTTTTCTTTTTGCGGATGTTAACAGGATCTGCAGTACGTTGATAGGCCTGCGACTTGGCCTTTGACATGATGTGCAGCTACCAGCGCTGCCGAGACGGTAGGCGAAGGGCACTTGGAAGCATAGTGCAGGCCTCGAGATGTGAAGAAGCTCACAAAATGCATCATCAACGCGAACGGGAGATGACGTCTGTGGGCCAATGACTTGTGCGCAATGCACGGAATCAGCTCCTTCTTCTCCAAGGACGTTAAAGTGAATTACTTGAACATTGTTATTTTGTCTCATGTGCATCGACTTTCATGTCGACGTGCTCGCTATCAACTCCATAGAGCGCCAGGTACGCCTCCCAACGCTCGTGCGCCTAGCATTCATAGCGTACTATACAGAGTCATCTCCGACAATGCCCGCCCAGTCGCCAAGTGTGCAGATTGAAAGCAGAAAACCAATACATGTCGCACAGTCGCCGGAATATTGCTGTTCGGCGGCTCTGGCGCACAGTTCAACCATCAGAAGCGAAGAACATCGATCAATCGCTGTCGTCGCTACCGGCAGTTGCTGTCGACTTTCGCTTCTCCTTCTTGGCTGCCTTCTTAGCTTTGCGGGCGGCCTTCTCCTCTGGTGTCTCGCCCTCGTGCTTTCGCTTCTTCTCCTTCTTGGCCTTCTTCTCTGCCTTCTCCTCGTCGTCCTCCTTTCCGGTGGCAGGGTTTACAGCATCAGCCATTTCGATGTCCTGTTTTGAAGGGAGCTCTTTGACCTTGCCGGTGATGCCCTCCTTAGCGGGAGCGCCTTCCGCAGCCTGTTGTTCTGCGGTGACGGAACTCCCATTAACGGCATTTTGGTCATTGAAGTCCTTGTACTCTTGCTTCCATTGAGCTGGAGTCTGCTCGTTAGTACGTCCGTACTTGTCAAGCTTACCACTCTCTTTCAGCTTCTTCTTCTCGGTCGCGACTGGACCCATACCCCATCTTCTTGGGTACAGGTCACGCTCCATGATGCAGCGCTTGACCTTGGCAACGACACCGTGATCACATGATGAAAGCTCGACCGTGCTCATCTGCGCAATAGCAAGCGCAATAGCTTCACCCTTGGTCGTCATGAGAACGACTTCCTCGTGAACCTCGATACCGGCCTCATATCGGAGCAGACCAGGAATCATCAGCTTTGCACCATAGCACACAGCGTTGACGGCGCTGTCCTTGACCACGATACGCTTGTAGGTGGTGAGAAGCGTCTCGAGTGGCTTGATGACTCTGCGAAGATAGGACTCGTCGCGTTGGTTGTCGTAGAGCCACTGTGCGTCCAGGCAGTCGTGAAGGGTGACCATAGTGTCGTCCTCCTTCATGGCGCCTGATCTTACACGACGCAGCTCTTGCATGTGACCACCCACTCCGAGAAGGAGACCAAGATGCACACAAAGTGTTCGGATGTATGTTCCAGCTTCACAGGACACCCAGAAGACGGCAAGCTGGCGATCATTGTCGAACTCAAGCAGCTTGCTCTCGTGGATTGTACGAATACGCAGCTGACGCTTTACGGCAGAGATGAGCGGTGGACGCTGGAAGAGCGCGCCGGTCAATGTCTCCAACGCGCGGGCGAGCTGTGCCTCGCCTCCTGGCAGCTTGTCGTGCAGTCTCAGCACTGCCACATACTCCTTACCAGCACCCTGCTGACTCTTCACAAGCCTTGTGGCACGATCGATACAGACGATCAGACATCCCGTCACCTTTGGATCGAGAGTACCAGAGTGGCCAGTGCGCTCAACGCGTAGCATACGCTTGAGCCATGCGACGACTTCGTGCGAGGATGGATTCGAGGGCTTGTCGAGGTTGATGACACCAGACGAAATGTACGATTTGAGGTCGCGCTTCAGAGGTGTGCATCCAGCTGGGATGGGTGTGAAGTGGCCAGTCCGGACCAGCACTAAAAGTTTGGGTCAATATCTGCGTGCACCATCTCATGAAGCATGTCGCGACTCCGTCGCTTGCCAATCGCTTCACAGAAGTCTTGAACGACTTACATTGATCCCAATTTTTCAGCAACAGAGGCCAGTCTGCTGTGTTGACATTTGGCGCAACAGCCTCCGGCTTAATGATCTGCTCTTCCTCCTCTTCCACCTTCTTCACCTTCACCAACGACATGTTTGCGACTTTCCCTCCCTCTTTTGAATGTCCGGCTTGTACCAGTGGTGCCTACCGTAAAGCGGTTGCAATGCGATAGGTGGTTCTGGTTATAGCCGATTTGAGCGCAATGTGCAATTGAAGCTGCTCGGAAGTCTCTGGGGAAAATTATCTCGAGGAGCTTGAGCTAACTTTGCCAAGATTTGTTGCCTAAGGCCAATATATCTCCAGGTCCATCAAATCATCACGACTGGCTCTGATGCATCGGTCTTCCAGCAACGGCATAGAGTATCTGGGTTGCGGTCCAGAACGAGTCACGCTTGAGCAAATCTCGGACATATTCCGCAGCCACTTCTGTATTTGGTCTCCGATTTTAAGTCAGTCGAAGTCTCGAAGTGGCTGCATGCTGAGATTCGGGCTCTCGGACTGTATGCTCCTCCCGTACATGCACATATGTTGACGACACTTGCAGGAGGGGAATTCGCAGTCAATTCCACCGTCCTCTCCGAACAATTGATCTTACATACAGCCTTACATTGTCAAATCACACATCGCTTTTTCCAACAGAATCACGCCCTTGAACAGGTTCATTTGCTAAAGGCCCGATCGAGCACAGTCAACGCTATACATGCCTCTCCTCACACCAATGCAAGTCAAACGCACAATTGTGAACAATCAGAACCCGATATGCTATGACAACATGCCAGCCAGCGAAATTCTCGTCCCAGGTCAAGAATATCTTGGCCGACAGACTCTTCCCCCAGATAACAAATGGTCGAACGGTACACCATCATTCATGGCGCCGATTGCACACTACCATCTCTTGCAAACCGAGACCTTCCATGTCGACTCTGGCAACGGGATCTGGTACGCCCATGGCAAAGAGATTCCTCTCAGCGCAGGACAGAACATCACAATTCCACGCTTCACAGCCCACACCTTTGCCAATGCGCCAGGAAGTACAAAGGCTCTTGTTGTTCTGTACAAATTTGACGAGCAGATGTATGAGATGGAAAGACGATTCTTCGCAAACACACTCACGTATCTGGATGATTGCCGTACACAGGAAGTCGAGCCGAGTATCTTGCAACTCTGCATATTTTTCAGCGCTGCGTGGATGCCTCCAAATGTTATACCTGTACCCCGATTTTTGGGGAAACTGGACCGGATGTTTCGTAAATGCGTGCTTCATGTGGATTTGTGCGTTCATTGGGGCAGTGCTGTACGGGTACAAAGGTTCGTATGAGGAATACTATACCAAGGGAGACGTCAGTGGTTCTGTATACGACAGCAAGAAGAACGCGTGAGAGTTTGAAAACATCTCCCGGATCACCAGTTGCGTATCATGACGAACTTAGATAATGCTGTACAGTATGTTCGATCAGGCGAGACCAACAGCTTCTCGCACGGCATTCAGTGTTGGTCCAGCATTGTTGGTAGCTTCCTCGGCGCCAGCTTCTGCGATAGCTTCAAGGTCGTAGTTTTCCATAATGTCTGCGTATTGTTCCCGGATCGGCTCGATCAAACCGTTCACGGCCTCAGCAGCGCGGTCTTTGACAAGGCGAAGACTCATATTCTCCATCTCCTTGGCCAAGTCCTCTTGACTTCCAGCTGAGGTTGTATCATACCCAGAGGAGTAGTAGATCAGGTCTATCAGATTGCTTACTCCAGGTCTTACTTGTGGATTGTAGCTGATTCCCGACAATGAATCCGTCACGGCCGACTTCAACTTTCGCTTGATAACTTCCTCAGAGTCCGTAAGCAAGATCCTTGAATTAGGCTTCGGATGTGACTTGGACATCTTCGAAGTTGGATCACTTAATGACATGACTCTCTTGGCGGGACTGATGAGTGTCTCTGGTGATGCAAGGATGTTGGCTCCATACTGGTGATTAAAGCCATTCGCCACTTCTCGGGCAAACTCTAGATGCTGTGCTTGATCATGTCCGACAGGCACATGCGTTGTACCATGCACGAGCACGTCGGCAGCTTGGAGGACTGGGTAAGAAAAGAGGCCGAGCTTCAGTCGTTCACTTCCATCTGTTTCATTTGACGTCTTGTCTTTCCATTGTGTCATGCGGCTCAAATAACCTGTCGAAGCCTGACACGAGAGAATCCACATCAGTTCTGAGTGCGCCGAGACGCTGCCTTGATGGAAGATGACGCTGCGTTCGGGATCCAGCCCAATAGCTAGCAACATGGCGAGCGACTCCTTCTTCCACTGTCGGAGCTGCGCTGGATCTTGTCGAATTGTAATAGCGTGCAGATCGACGAGTGAGTACATCAACCTCGTCGATTCTTCAGCTTCATCCTGTAATTTGACCCATTGTCGCAAGGCCCCCAGGTAGTTGCCCAGATGCGGCACGCCAGTTGGCTGTATGCCAGAGAAGATGACCTTGCCTGAGTGCGGCCTTGCCTCCGCGGCGCTGCTCGTCGACCCAAAACATCTCGCGTAGGACTGGCGACAACGCCCTCGTAGCCCATCAGAGAGATGACATCTTGCAACGCCGCAAGATGATCTCAGTACTGAGGGCATCAAGAGTAATGAGGAGCGATAAAGTACAGATCGGAAGTGGTGGTGAACGGGGAATGACGGACAAGCCGGCGGAAGCTCTCAAGAAAGTTTGACTTCCTGCTCTGCCAGAATCGCATTTTGTCTCCCGCCACGACCGTCGAGTCGAACACCATCCAAAATCCTGCATCACGGTCGCCAGCATGGCGTCCATACACTCCAGCATCCGGCCCAACACGTATCTCTTCTTGCGACTGCCTAGTGAGATGCTGAAATTGGTCGAGATTAAGGTTAACACGTAGGTCCTGTCGTCTCACATTTTCGAGCCACGTCAACCAATTCGATAACTCCTGCTCGCCATACACGATACTGAGAATGGCGCAGGATCATCGAGGTTGGCAAATTAGGCTCTTTCCCCGCAAACCTGCTGCTCGGCCGTCCATATTATCACATATATGAAATCCTCGAGAAAAGAGATGGTGAGGTGTACTCGAGATTAAGAATTGTGCCGCAGGCAGAGTTGAATGCCGAAGCCGGCCTGGATGAGCCCACGCCTTCGGAGTCAAGAGCAGATCCAGGAACGCCCAATGGGATAGCGAGTCTGCCCGATGGCTACGAATTGCTAGGTGAAGATGGATCAATACTGCTGAAGAATAACCGATTGACGGTCGACGATGCGACACGACAGACGCTTACCCATGCTGAAATCGAAGAGCTGAAGAAGTCAGCGGGCGCAAAAGAGGTCATTAAGAGGATCTTAGCAAGTCACACTGGGTTGGACGAGAAGACTGTCTTCTCAAAAGCGAAATACCTGTTGCGCAAGAACAAGAAGTACCTGAAGAGATTCACGGTATTGCCAATGGATCTTGGGAATTTGATCGACTACATCACGGACAAAGAGCCGCCTCGGATTATGGATATGCGCGAAGAGGCACTCGGGTTGATAACTGCCTGGAGCCACGCCCATTATAGCGGCATTGACGGATTGCCGAATCCAAAAGACGATGGCACCACATATGGTCGGTGGCTCGTCGCTGAAGATACTGGAGGTCTGATTGTGGCAGCTCTAGCAGAACGAATGGGCATTCTTTACCAACCACAGGCGAAGGAAATCCTAGGAAACACTGAGGAGCAGACACAGTCTACGAACGGCAACGCAGAGAAGTCGAGTGATGCCACAGTCCCGACTAAGAGTCAAACAGTGCATCGCGACTATCCTACGCCTGCTTCGTCCAATTCGATTACGTTGGTCCACCCTGCAGTTCAGCCGAATGTTTCGATACTCAAATACTTTGGATACGACACGAGCAATCCGACAAGCTCTCCCGACCAAGTCGAACACCCTTTGCATACTCATTTTAAGTCATTATCTTGGTTACAGCTGCTGCAACCCGAACAGGATCCGTTATACACCGAGCCGGAACGCCAGCCGGAAGAGGTACTATCATCGTGGAAAAGTGGCAAAAGAGGAACATACTTCAAAAAGCGCCGGCGATGGGAACGTTGTAAATCCATCGTGGATGAGGCCAGAGGAGGCGGATTTGACGGACTTGTGGTAGCGTCGCCAATGGACCCCATCAGCATCCTCGAGCATACCGTGCCTCTGATACGAGGCGGCGGACATCTGGTCATGTACAGCCCGACCATCGAGCCCCTCGTGCAGGTTATCGACCTCTACTCTAAAGAACGGCGAGCCGCTTATATTGCGCATCTCGCCAGAGACGAGCTGCCCGACGCTGAGGACTTCCCGGTAGACCCGCGCCTGCTTCTTGCTCCGTCGATACAAACGAGCCGCGTACGAGATTGGCAGGTACTGCCTGGCAGGACACATCCTCTCATGACCAGCAGAGGTGGAGCAGAAGGCTACGTACTTACAGCCAGGAGGGTGATACCTCTTGCGGGCGGCGTTGATGCGAGAGGAAACTTCTATGGAAAAAAGCGAAAGCCGAATGCAGCGCCCTCCGCTGTTAACACTGCCCTCCAACCCGAGCAGACGAGCATGATGCCCGTGGAAACTCTGGTAGAAGCCACTGCAGTCGCATCTACACCAGTATAGACTCAGCGAGTAGTATTGGGCATTTGGAAGTAGTGTCGCTAAGCTGAATGAATCAGGCCCGCGAATATGGCGAGTGCAGCATCTATTCACCGCTTGATCCTCACAAAGATGAGATTTGGTGCCTCCAACGCCATCAGCAGTGATCTCAAAGTCGCCCTGCAGCGTTGCGCCTATTGTTTGCATGCCTTCGGTACACAGATGCTTCACTCGTCGGTAGAGGTGGCAGCTCGGGTATTCTCTCGTGGGCATTTAGCTCCGAAGCGTTGTGCCCGAACAGCCAGTCCTTCCTTTTATGACAACCCCAAAAGATTGGATTGCTTGCAGCATCCCGCTGCATCAATCTATCTCGTTCCTGTCTTGCAGCACCGTCATACAAGTGCAGCCATTCCTGCAAGACTCTCGTATTCTTCGCCACATACGCCGCTCTCGGCAGTCTCGCCTTCTGATATCTGGTCAGAGCTGCTGGTATGCTCGTCTCGGTATCTAGCGCTGCTTTCAATGCAGCTGCATCCTCGGTTGCTTGCGCAGCGCCTATGGGAACATCACTGCCAACAACATGGAGTTTGCGGCACTAGAAAAGCATAATATATACCTTGTGCCATATAAGGCATCATGGGATGGCATGCATCCCCAAGTAAGCACACCTTCCCACTCACGTGCACCCAGCTATCCAACTCTGAAAAATCCGCTAACCTCCATTTCGAGTACTCACCGGTCATGGCACACACTTTCTTCACCTGCGGACACCAGTCTTGGAATCTTGCCACCAGCTCTCCGTTGTTCCTCGCACTCTTCCACACGTCCTCACCTACTGGCTCGCCCTTGTCAGAACCGTGCGTCAGGTCAATGATGATATTGTAGAGTTCACCCTCACGGAGTGGATACCCCACAGCGTGCCCTTCCGGTCCTATCCAGTGCATCGCCCAGGGCTTAGTGACCAGATCGCGCATTTCCGGGTCCGCGAGGAGAGGCGCCGCGGGCACCAAGATGCGATACGCCACATCACCTGTATCTTGTGGAGCTATAGGAGAGCCATTAATCGCATTGCGAACTGCGGACTTGATCCCATCCGCACAAACAACCAAATCTGATGCGATTACCTCCCCACTTGCAAGCGTAACAGATGGAGCATCGAAGTTGTAAGACGAGACTCGAGCTCCCATCCGCACCGTCACATTTTTCTTCTGCTGAAGCGTTTGCACGAGCAAATTGATCAAATCCGCGCGGTGGATGAAGTAATACTCTGTGCCGTACCTCTCTTTCACATCGCTGAAATCGCAATCAAGAAGGACGTTGCCTTTCCAGTCTACGAATCGGTTACCGCGAGAGATTTGCTTCTTCACTTGGCTGAAGTCTACTCCCCACGACTCGCTGGGCCGAATCGAATTGGGTGGGACGCGGATGCCGGCGCCGACGTCTTCGAAGGCGGAGGCCCTTTCGAGGACTGTGATCTTGTGGTTGGAAGAGCTTAGTGCAAGGGCCGCTTGGAGGCCGCCAATGCCTGCGCCTACGATGGTGATGTTCAGAGAGTGCATGTTGGATCAGGATCGACAGTAGATAGTCTCGTAGTTGTGTCGGGACGATTAGAAATTGAAAAGAGCGAGGACAATTGATAAATTTGAAGTGGTGACTTGTGGAGTGTTCGGGTAAGTGAGCAACTACAAGCTGACATATACAATCCGAGACGCTGAGATGCTTCTTCGCTCGGCATCTCAGTGCCGTGTTGCTCAAAGTTAGAGTTTATGGCCTAGCAGCGTGCGTATGCGATGACAGGGCTGTGACATGGCGTAAACCAACAGTAAGTCTATCCTAGTCACTTACAGTTTTCGTGGCAGGCCTTGCGGTACTGTTCCGTAGATCATTTGCTATGAGGCATTCGTTCCGGACTTTGTGGTGTGAGAACGTTCGCCCTACTGCTGCACATCCACGTCCCGATACTAGTCAACTGGCTTCAATCATAACTCATCAGCTCAGCCACATCCACAGGCCGATGGGGTATAAAGTCTCAGTCGCAGAGCGAGAGGACCGACAGAGGTGCTCCGTATCGTGACTGTTATCGCACATGTGAGTCAATGGCCGTATGTATTCAGACTGTGTTCCTGGCACAAGTATACGTTGGTGAGAAGTCACGAAAGGTAGCCCCACAAGCGTATCTCTTGGCCAGATATACATATTTTGTGCACAAAGTACAACTGGCAAAGAGGCATAGTCGGCATGACTACCACGAGCTGGATATCCTGTTCTGCACATCATGCGGAGCTCACAACTGTAAGGCCCATGACACCGCCAATGCCGCACAGTTATTGATTGTCGCCAGAGCTCCCAACCCTCCCAAAAACGCCTAAGGAGAGCTTGAAGTCCGAGGGGAAGTTGGAATGAACATGTCTTTAAGCACCAACCTCAGGCCTGCAAAATGCTTATGATGCTCTCATTCGTCCAGAGTGTGTAATCCGAATGAAGGTCAAGCTCTCAATGAGGTGAGGGGCGTTTAATCGCCAAGCAGCATGCGAGGGGAGGTTGCGATGATCTTTGCCAACGTTGCATCGTGGGGAAGAGGTCGCTTTGAAGTGAACCTGGCGAAGGAACGTCAAGGCAGCCGATCACCACCAGCTATGTACGACTTGTGCTACAGCACTTGCTATCAGGAAGGTGGTGTTGGGGAGGGGGTATACTTATCGCCAGTCTTACTTGCTCAACTCAACACAATCAAGGCATACAACTGCGTAACATAAATCTCTCGCATTTAACATAACACTTCCTCGTGCTCAAGTCAAAGACTATTCCGATACATGATTGAGACATTCATCCTCCGATAGCCCACTCCACCACAGCCAGATCAAAGCAACAAGAGCCAAAAAATGGACGAAGACAACCAACTCAGCAAAACCGAAACTACCACCTCAGAACCCCCTCCCCACGACCTCGAAAAACACGCCCACGAAAACAAAAACGTCGGAACGCTCGACCGCAAGCTCAAAAGCCGACACATCCAATTCCTCGCCCTCTCCGGCGCCATAGGAACCGGCCTCTTCGTCGGCTCCGGACAAGTCCTCTCCCTCGCAGGCCCCCTATCCGCCTTTCTCGCCTACGCCTTCACAGGCTTCAACCTCTTCTGCGTCATCAATTCCCTCGGCGAAATGGCCACATATCTTCCCGTTCCCGGCGCAGTACCCGTTTACGCCGCGCGTTTCGTGGATCCCGCGTTGGGGTTTGTCTTAGGATGGAATTATTACTATCAGCTTGCGATTGGAGTGCCGATCGAGACGACGGTTTCGGCGATTATCATTGATTTTTGGCCGAATAGCGTTTCAACGGGGGTTTGGGTTACGGTGTTGACGATTCCCATGGTGGTGGTGAATTGTTTGCCCGTCAATTTCTACGGGGAGGCGGAGTTTGTTTTTGGGGCGATCAAGTTGACGACGATGGTGGGGTTGATCGTGTTGATGTTGGTGATTGATTTGGGAGGGGCGCCGAGTGGGGATCGAATTGGGTTTCGGTATTGGTATGTATGAGACATGTGAAGCTGTTCGTGGGTGATGAAGTTTTGCTGAGAGGTTTTGTTGTTTTCAGGATTGATCCGGGACCGATGAATACTTACCTCCAGCCCGGAGCATTGGGGCGATTTCTCGCGTTCTGGAAGGTCTTCATCCAGGCGACGTTCGCCTATGGTGGTAGCGAGATGTGTGTGATTGCAGCGGGAGAAACACAAGATCGTAAGTCGTGTCTTGCCTCCAAGTCATCACAGTCTGCGGAACTGATTCTGACCAGCACGCCGCAACATCCCAAAGGCCGTCCGTCGTGTCTTCTGGCGCATTTTAATCTTCTACATCCTCGCCATCTTCCTCGTCGGTCTCTGCGTCTCCTCCGAAGATCTACGCCTCCTCAACGCCATCGATTCTAGTGCTCCCGGAGCAGCTGCCTCGCCCTTCGTCATTGCAATCGTCAACGGAGGCATTCCAGTCCTTCCTCATATCCTCAACGCAGTGATCCTCTCTTCTGCCTGGTCTGCCGGTAACGCCTTCTACTACAGCAGCACCCGCGTCCTGTACGCCTCCGCATTAGACGGCAAAGCGCCCAAATTCTTGCGCTACGAGAAATTCGGCGTTCCATACGCTTGTGTAGCTGCAACAGCTCTGATTAGTCTCCTGGCATATTTGAATGTCTCGAATGCTTCGGCACAAGTCTTTTTCTGGTTTAGCAACATCTCCGCCGTCTCGACGCTAATTGTTTGGTGCAGCATCTGCATCACATATCTCCGCTTTCACGCTGGACTGCGACACAACGGCATTTCAAGGAACGATTTACCATGGAAAGCGCCTTTGCAGCCTTTTCTTGCTTGGTTTGGGATATGCTTTTGTAGTGTTGTGGCGTTGTTCAACGGATACGATGCGTTCTTTTCGGGAAGATTTAGTGCGAAGAGTTTCGTGCCGCCGTATATTAACATCCCGATCTTTTTCAGCTTGTTCGTTGGGTACAAGGTCATCAAAAGAACAAGAATTGTGAAGCTGGGTGAGATGGATCTGTGGAGTGGAAAGGCGGAAATTGATGCAATGGAAGGTACATGGCCTGAGCGAAAGCCCAGAAATTGGTTGGAAAGGATATGGTTTTGGATTGCTTAACAAATTTCAGGCTCATGCTCGTCCGTAACCCATATTTCAGGAATGCTCTTGGTTATTTCTCACATCACGCGCCCGCAACGTTCTGTTTGTGCTCCATATGCTCGACCACTGCTTGCTTGGTCTTCTCCTTAATCCCAGTCTGGTATCCCTGGGCCTGAGCGGCTTTTGCTATTCTCTCGAGTTGATCCTGCTCACTGTCATCTTCCTTTAAGCCTCCTGCCAAATTCTGAACATGGAGAAGATCTTGTCAGTATACAACTTCAATGATTGAGCATAGGTCGAACTCACCACCTTCCACGCCGCGGGCAAAAGTACATTCTGTTCAATCTCATAGTGCCTCCCTCCACTCGAGTAAATGAATTGCCCTTGTCTGCTCTCATCTGCAAACAAAGTGGCAACTTGTCGCGCTACGACATCTGGAGTCTGCGTCTCCACGCCTGCAGCATCGGTGATTGCTTTCGGAACCAGGCCAGTCAAAGTCCAAGAAGGTCCAATGCAATTGATGCGAATTGGCAGTTTCTGGGAGATGAGGTTTGGAATCGCACCACGCATCCAGCCCAACACGGCATGCTTGGTGGTCGTGTAATCCCACACAGCGAATTGCTGGAACGAGGAGCCAGATGCCGTGCAGACGATTGACCCACCTGGTGGACTCTGCTTCTGAAAATAGTGGAGTCCGAGATATGAAGTGTTGATCATGCCTCTCAAATTGATATCATAGGTCAAGGTGGCCGGCTCCTCCAGGTCGCCGTTAGCATCGAATGTGCTCTCGAGATAGTTTGCCCGTCCGTCAATGCCGGCGTTTGAGAAGACATGGTCGATCCGAGAATGCTTGGTCTCTGCAGTTTTGAAGAGAGCTTTGAGCGATTGCCATGATGTCACATCGGTTTGCACGAAGGTCAGATTGTCATGCTGGATCGGCGCTTCATTACGGTCGCCAACCACGACGTATGCACCAGTATCGAGGAGAAGCTGGACTGTGGCGAGCCCTATGCCGGATGATCCACCAGTGACCACCGCGACTTTATCCTTGAGGGAAGCGAAGTCGGAGTCCTGGATCCAGAATTGGGCCATGTTGCAGATTGCGGGTCTGGAAGCGTGGAATGTTTCAGCTGTGAAGCTTTACTTGTTGTGCAGAAGAGTCTATACAGAAACCTCATCAAGCAGCTGAGCTCTTTTATTGTGATTACAGCTCTGCACGAGCGTTCCTCCTTGGCAGCCAGACCGAGGAAGCCGTGGATTCCTCGTTCCCCTCATGGGGGCTGTAGCTTCAGCAGAGTCGAATGTTGCGACTCTGCTTCCGTATGAGGAGCCCATGGTGAGCAGGTATCACGAGGCTGGGCTACAGTGCTTCGCTCGTGGTCCCCGTGCGCTTCTTCGAGTCTTGCAGGGCGGGTCAACACATAAGGTCGGAGGGTTGGCAGACGGACGGACGGCATCTGCTGTCACATGCCGGCTCAGTTGCGGCATTCGCCATCGGACCCTGCAGGGCGTCTCGGCTCCTTGGCCGAAGCACCCATCTTCCCCGCGATCGCAGGCGCAAATGACTCTTCGAACATTTTCTCGCCGCATCTGGCCGCTCTCATCGGAGGCCAGTCTGGCACCGTGTCACGCCCTACCAGACACACTGCTCGCCATCCGCTTGCCGCATCGAGTTCCCTCTTGCGACCACGGTGTGTGTCCTGCGGTCTAAGCATATAGACTTTCCTAGTTCCGCCGATTTTCCATCCAAGTGCCACACTCACACTATCAATCTCGACTTTCTTTCACTGCTGCCCCGCCTCCCACTTTCACACCTACCGCTATTGAACACATATATCCCAGTCTTGCCCTCCACCCTCATCACCAACTCGCACATGGCCTCCAACGGAACATCCGTCTCACCTTTCCGATCCCAGAAGAACGCTGCCATGGCCGTCAACGACACCCCCGCCAACGGCCATGCCGAGCCCTCCACCATCACCGCCGCCTCGAAGACCAACACCACCAAGATCACATCTCAAACAGACCCGCAGTCATCCTTCGCCGTCAAGGTCGGACTGGCTCAAATGCTGAAGGGTGGTGTGATCATGGATGTGGTCAACGCAGAGCAAGCACGTATCGCTGAAGAGGCAGGTGCATGCGCAGTCATGGCCCTGGAGCGTGTGCCAGCAGATATTCGAAAGGACGGTGGCGTCGCTCGCATGAGCGACCCCCAAATGATTAAAGACATCATGAACGCCGTCACGATCCCTGTCATGGCGAAGGCGAGAATTGGCCACTTTGTCGAGTGCCAGATCCTTCAAGCCATTGGCGTGGATTACATCGATGAGTCGGAAGTGCTCACGCCTGCAGACCCAGTCAACCACATCGATAAGAGCGTGTACAATGTCCCCTTCGTGTGTGGGTGCCGAAACTTGGGCGAGGCTCTGCGAAGAATATCAGAGGGCGCTGCCATGATCCGCACAAAGGGTGAGGCCGGCACAGGAGATGTTGTCGAGGCTGTGAGACACATGCAGACCGTCAATGCCGAGATTGCAAAGGCCAGCTCTGCATCTGACGCTGATCTTCGCATGATGGCACGAGAGCTGGAGTGCGATTATGCTTTGCTCAAGCAGACTGCGCAGCTGAAGAGACTGCCAGTTGTCAACTTTGCTGCAGGAGGAATTGCTACGCCAGCTGATGCTGCCTTGATGATGCAGATGGGTTGCGATGGTGTCTTTGTTGGATCCGGAATCTTCAAATCGGGCGATGCTGCGAAGCGAGCAAAGGCTATTGTGCAGGCCACCACACACTACAACGACCCCAAGGTCCTCGCTGAAGTCAGCTCGGGTCTCGGTGAGGCTATGGTGGGCATCAATTGCGATAAGCTGCCAGAGACACAGAAGCTGGCGACGCGTGGATGGTAGACAGCGCTCACTGAAGGAGATCGAAAACAACGACTGTAAGCATAGCACGAGGCGCTTGAATGTGAAGCACAGAAAAGCAAGCGAGGTAGAGCACATCTGGGTTCCTTAGATTCTGTATTGCGCCTCACCGCGCTTAGGGTATCTTATGCAATCCGAACCGGAACTTCCAGGCCTGCTTTTCGCTATCATTGTATATGCGCATACACGCACGTCTGCTGCGTGAAACTGACTCACACAAGTTCTTCCAGAATCGACTCTAACTCCTCTCTCCTGAAAGGCACCAGCAAGTGTTCCGTGCCCAATGCGTCCTTTCTCGATTCGATCATCTGATGGTCGTGGAACTCTTTCAACAACGTTCTGAAATTGACTTCGCTGGAGCACACGAACTCTTCCACCGCCTTATGGTAGAGAGCGCGGTATTCGACCCCTACGGGCGCCGCGGTTGGCGCGGGTTTCGGCGGCTTCCTTGCTGTCGCTTTTGGCGGCCTTCCG
>ANSM01006534.1:0-11392 GCA_000347735.1 Cercospora canescens BHU | reverse complement strand
AGCCGCTCGTCGGCGGCGGCGAGATAACGGCTGCACCACCGCATCTCATCATGCAGCCTCTTCCGCAGTGCCAGCCCCAGACGAGGCGCTCAGCTCACCAGCTTTCTTCCGTCCGCGCTTCCTTCGGTGCCGCTCTCCCACGCTCCTTTGCTCTCGTCCCCATCCACATTTGGCCCCCTTCTGCCATTTCCATCGCGCCTGCCTCACACTGCAACGCATGCGCTGAATTACGCCGGCGCGATCACGATGCCCCGCCGGCTTCTCGAGCGGCAAGTCTTCGCATCACCACAAGAGTACCCTTGACACCAGGACCCGAGGCCAGCCCACGAGCAACCTTCGTCACAACCATGCCGCCTCTCATCGTCGAATCCGCAATCTGGTTCTCCATTGTCGTCATGGTGGCCGGGAGCAGATTGTATGTTCAGGAATTGCTCATCACATGTCGCGCTTCCCGTGGCTAATCACTTCCGCCTAGTGTTTCCCGATGGATGGCCCGAGGCTTCAAGCCGCAGGCAGATGATATTCTCATGCTGATTGCGCTGTCCTTTTACATCGTCTTCCTGGTCACCATCAACATTGTTGCCAACACTAGCAGCAACCTTTTCCCGGAAGGATTCGACATTAGCTCCCTCACCGCGGCAGACATTCGGCAACGCGTCCGCGGGAGCAAGTTGATCCTGGTACTGGAGAATTGTCAGAATGCCGCCATATGGCTGGCGAAGATTTGTGTGCTCATTCTGTACCTGAGGTCAGTACTACGACTGGTGGACTTGTTGGCTGTGCTCACTGCGGGGACTAACGCGTCTCCAGGCTGACCACGCTCCGATGGCAAAATATAGCCATCAAGGCACTCCTGGGCGGCGTGATCGTGGCTTTCGTGGTCATGGTCATATTGTATCTCGGAGTCTGGTGCCGGCCATTTTCTCAGTACTGGGCTGTGCCACCCAACTCATCACAATGCAATGCCGCAACAAACCACTTGATTCTCAACGCATGTCTGAACTTGACGAGCGATCTCATTATGCTCGCAATAGGACTACCGATATTTTTGAAGATGCAGCTGCCTTGGAGAAAGAAGATACCCCTGGTCGGTATCTTCTCTTTAGGAATATTTGTCATTCTCGCAGCCATCTTGAACAAAGTCTACTCATTCAACGAACCTTTTGGATCCATGTGGACATATTGGTACGTGAGAGAAAGCTCGACTGCTCTACTGGTCGCGAATTTGCCTTTCGTCTGGGGCCTATGGCGCAAATTACTTGGGTTCAAGCCATCAGTGGCAGCCTCTAAGGACACGGCGATTCCCACCAGCGACGAGAGCAGGCGCAAGAATAGCGCACTTCCAGCGGAATTCGCCACAGTATGGCATTTACAAGACGATAAGGAGGACATGGAATTGGAGGACGAATTCCGCCGAGCCGGCCGAAGCCTGACGCTCGCCGAATTCCTACGAGAAGATCCAGCCGACTTCCGAAGACCGCCAACTTATGCAGGACACGCCGGGAGTTCGAATGCTTATGGCCACTGCGCTGATCTTCAAGACTTGGCCCCGCATGACCGGGTCCGGCGGACATCAGATCCAGAGACGCATGGTTCACAGAAATCTACGCAGCCTTCCTCATCATTGAAGGTATCCATGGACGACAGGTCAGCGGCTTCATTTGTCTGAATTACTGTAATACTAAAACCGTCTGAGACGATGAGCTACGGCCGCGACCTCATGGGCTTGATTTTTGATATTTCTTCCAAGCGATGATACCCTGTGTGCGAATAGACGAGGCAAGCAGATCTCTTGACACAATGACAGAACTGGAAATAGCGTGTAAAATAACGATGTTATGACATACTTCATATGGCCAAGACTCTCACCCTCATTCTTTCCTTCCCCAATGCGAGTTGCTCGAAACAGGGGGGTTTTTTGAGAGCTGGAATGCTCTCTTCAGAAGCAGAGCTGGTGGGATGTCAAAAATATACGCCTGGATCGAACATTCAGCATACGGCACTATCGTATCGTTTCTCTCTTTCTAATATACACGGCGCAATCATACAAGTGCGCTGACTACCGCGTGCAGAATGCACTGATGGTTTGGAATTCGCTCGGGACGCGCAGTCAGGAAAGAGTCAGAGACCATTGTGTCTGTCCGTCGATGGTGATACCGCATGGCGGGGGACAGCGCCGCTCATGTCAGGCGTGAAAGCGAAGATCGAGGGCGCCATCGACTGAAGCGCCTGATGGATCGTGTGCGCTCGGACGTAGTGAGTCGTGACAGCTTCAGAATGTCGGCATTCATTTTCGATTAGGCTACTGGCTTCACGAGATGAACATGGAAGCCTGCTCGCGCAATTGGTTGGCACTTCGTCCGGCATCCCAGAAAAGGGAAGTCGCTTCTTCAACGTCAACAGCGCTGATTACAGTACCCTCGCTTCCACGAGCCCGAGCAAGAATGCTTGCGGGCGCAAGCAGTTGCAACGCGTACCGCAAAGAGACGGTCTCGCCACGCTTGGTGAGTTCTTCGAGGGCTTCCGGGCTGAGGGTAGCCGATACTTTGAGTGCTTGTGGGTTGTCTGCAAGTTGAGGTGCTGTCGGCGTTGCGAATTCCAGTTTCGCCCGGGTCTGGATGATGGTACGGATCTCGTTCGCCGTGTACGGGTGAGTAGGAACGATTAGCAACCGAGCCAGGAAGTCCGGAGGAATGCCATGGGCGGAGATGAGACCCGGGTCGTTCGCCTGTACGGATCCGGTGCCACGTATTGTAGTCTGTCCTCGGTTGGATGCAAGGATCACAATCGGAGAGATCGAGGATTCAAGAGCTCGGTTGAGGTAGGTAAAGCACTCGATATCCAGCATGTGAACTTCATCAATGAAGAGCACTCCAGGAACAAGTTCTGCAATCCCCTGATCAATGTACTTGTTCACCACTTTGTTGATCTCGCCTCGAAGCTTTTCCGTAATCTCGGTCTTTCGTGGTTTCATTAGTTGGCCCATCATGCTCATCACGTCCTGACCACCTTGGGGACGCGCGTTGGCTACGTCCAGATCGTGGAGCGTCACATCCTGTACGATGTCTTTTTTCTTATGCACATCGCCTTTGGGAACAGGCACGTACTCCTCCGCTTCCAGGTCAAATTCGGTCGAAAAGGCATCAGATCTTCCTACTCTCTTGACCGCGCCAGTGTTGGCTTCGATGTAAATAACATCTCCCAACCTCACGCGTTCTTTTTGAATGGCCTCATAGATACTTGGGTCCAGCCTCAATTTCTTTGTGCCTTTCGAGCTCCGCAACGTGATGAGCAAGTGTGAAATCGTCCTACCGTATGCGCCCAGTGGATTTTCCGTCTCTTCCGGCGACAACTCAGCAACCTCGCCTTCATAGACCTCCTTACGTTCCTGTACACGCAGCCCGATGGCTCGTCTGAAGTTCTCCATCAACGCTTCCGTCTTCTTCACTTCTGCGCTATACACCTCGCTACCTGTCATCGGACAAAACGGCACCTTGGTTCCCAGTTCTTGGCTCACAGCCAGCGCAAGAGCGGTCTTTCCTGTCCCAGGCCCTCCGGCCAGCATGACTGCCTTGCCCGCCATCTTCTTTGCGCGAATAAGATCAACGACGACACCGCATGCTTCGCGCGCCGCAGTCTGGCCCACGAACCCTTGCCCATTGGGATCCGCTGATCCATCTGGTCGTAGACCTAAACCCTTGATATGTGAATGTGCCGCTGTTCGGTTCTCGCGCGAGTTGGTCTGGCGCACTTCGCTGATTTGGACTGGTTTGTTTCCGGTCTGCGCAGCGTTCGGCGCAGCTGAGGCCCCATTCGTGGCCATGGCGACTGTATCTCGTTGCGACGTAGGCCGCTGGGTCACGCCTGCTCCGTTCGGAATTTCGGAATGCGGCTCGGATCACAGTGGTAGAACTCGTTGATACGAAGTTGTCGTAGTGGATGGGCGGACGGCTCAGGGCGACGGCTGAGAAGCGAAAGTTGAGAACGCGTGCTGGTGCTCTCAGAGACGCGAGAAATTAGGCGCTCAGGCATCCAACTATCAGCCAATCATCATGGCGGAGAACGGCTTACGGAATGAGGCTCGGACGTCACAATCCTCGGGTCATCGCCGCATGCTGTACAGTAATCAGTTTGTTCGTAGCCACCTTCACACTGTCCACTTCCCTACCACTCCCAACCCCGCCGCAGGCCTTGTCCGTTGGACTCCACGCACACACAGCAATGGCGGCAATCAGGACGGCCGCACCTTCGGTATCCACCATATTCCGTTTCACAGCACAACCGGCCTCGACTCGGCGATGCGCCCAATGTCTGAAGGCCCAAAGATGTCCTTTCTCGTCTTTCCGACCGCGAGCAGCGTCCTCAAAGCGACCGCTGATGACGGAATCAGCGCATCGTCCGCAAACACTGGACAGTGAAATGCCTCCGCCACCAAAGAACAGCGGCGTCTCAGAAACAAGCATATCTGGGAACGCTCAACAAACCTGGCCACCCACAGCGCCATGGCAACGGAAGGATAGTCCACCAAGCATATCGCTAGGAGAGGCGGAGGCGCAGAAAAGTAAAGCAACCGCGGGAGCGGCGTCAACATCACAGACGGCTAAGCCCTCGGTCACTCCAGATACAGCAGCTTCCAAGCCAAGGAAGAGCAAGCTGAGGCCGAGAAAAGCTCCTATCAAACTATCGCCAAAGGCCGTGGAACAGTTGAAAGAACTGTTCGAACAACCGGAGAGCAAACTGATCCGGATAGGCGTCAAGAACAGGGGGTGTAGTGGGCTGGCGTACCATCTGGAGTACGTGGACAAGCCCGGAGCCTTCGACGAAATTGTGGAACAAGACGGCGTCAAGGTGTTGATAGATAGCAAGGCATTGTTCAGCATTATTGGGAGCGAAATGGATTGGCTCGAGGATAAGCTCAGCGCGCGATTCATCTTCAAGAATCCAAACATCAGTGAGTGCGATTCCTACCATGGAGTAGATCAATTACTGATGACATTGATAGCGGAACAATGTGGCTGCGGAGAATCTTTCAGTATATCATAGCAACATGGTCCTGTGAAGCAACGATAGAGCATTTACATTGATTGCGTTCTAGCGAGAGGCTGTCCGGCGGCTGATGACCACCATAAGAATATAGCATGGCAGTAACAGCATCAGATCCAGCATCATCACAACCTAAAATTTACCTGGCTCGAAGTCGAGCACGCGAACATTCTGAATCACGTCTTTCAGACTTGCTACGAACTCCAAGTGCGCGGGATCCTTTTCTAAGTAGTACTTGCGATCCTCTTCCGATTCGAATTCGCTTACGAAGCCATGAGAAAACCCTCCCTGTCGCTGCAGTCAGTGTGTCATCCTTTCAACAGCCCGAGGAGGGCTTAACTACTTGTAATCCTTCCGGCGATGTATCTCGCCCACCACCATGCGACTTGACATATTTCTGGTTCGTCGTTGGATGGACGCAGTCATCCTTCAAAGCCAGCATGCGAACGCAAACCTAGAGTAGGCGTTCAGTATGGTCGAATTGCGGCCCACGTGCGCGACTCTTACGTCTTGAACCTGTGCATGGGTTACTGTAGGTTTGAACTCGAACAGTACGATGTGAATGATCGCCATCTTTCTTGATGATGATGGCAGGTTGAGAGGGCTGTGTGTGCCTTCAATGTTCGTCCTCATTCAAGTGCAAGTGACGTCAAAGCCGGGTTGTGCATGCACGCAGCCCGACCTTCTCAATCCTGGAGCACTACTACTTCCTGTATCAAAATGCAATGGAAGTACGTGGGTAAAATGAGTCCCGCACGCAATGCGCACAAACGATAGTGATGCGATATCCCGAAGGACCAATAACGCTGTGTTGAGTAGCCGTGGTCCCAAGTTGCTGACACATCCGAGCTACGGTAACACGGACTTCTAGCAGCCTCACGGCCGCATTCTAAGCCTTCGACGATGTCAGATGAGGTGATAGATGTCGTGGTACGCTTGTCGACGTCGACGCCCGACGTTGTGCTCAGCATTGCGGATCCCCAGCATGTTTCCATCGCGGCCCTCAAACAACGTCTGCGCGAGCAGCTTCCAGCGCCAGCGTCGAATGCGCGCCTACGATTGATACATTCTGGTAAAGTTCTCGTCAACGAATCCGCGATTTCGAAGAGTGTCAACATCACACGACCACCTCCTGTTGGCGATGATGAAACGGAGAGTACAAAAGCGAAGGGCAAGCAGCCGGTGCGAGATCTTGCACCGAGGGTCTACATCCATTGCTCGATAGGTGATCCGCTATCTTTAGACGAGCTCGCAGAAGAGAGGCGCAAAGCCGAGTCAGCAGATGCAGCGCTGCTGTCGAAGGATGCGAATATCAGTGCCAGCCAACAGCAACAGCACTATGAAGCCTCCACCACACCTGCACCTCGCGGCTTTGATCGCCTTCTGGCAGCTGGCTTTGCACCAGCAGAAGTAGCCGATTTGCGAGCGCAATTCCTAGCTATACAGGCACACACTCATACCCCCGACACCATGCCTATGGGCCAGGAACTGCTAGCCCTGGAGGAAATCTGGCTGGACCAAGGAGCAGGTCAAGGCGCTGGCGACACTCAAGAGAATGGAGGTTTCGAATCCGAAGATGCTGGCGCCCTGGAAGATATGCTTTATGGCAATCTGATCGGATTTTTCTGGCCTATAGGCGGAGCATTCTGGCTGATGAGAGAGGAGGGTGTTTGGAGCCGCAGGAGGCAATTTGCCGTCCTCTCTGGGTTTGTGATCAACCTGACGATGGGCCTGTCAAGGTTCCTCGGCTGAGTTGAGTCGTCCGACTGTCAATGCAAAAGTAGAAGCATAGCCACATGTCACCTGCCGGACTTCAGTCAGTTGCTCGACCTTGTGCCAGTTTGCGAGGAACGCGTCTCCACGACCGATTCCAAGCTGGCCATTAGAGTTTTGACCAGCCACATAGAGCTTTTCATTCGCTATTGCGGCGATGTGATTGCTCCCGATGCTGACGCTGGTCACATCAAGTGGTTCCGACTCTGGATCTTCAGAAATCGTCACCAGGCTGAGCTCTCCAGGTTCAAGACTGTGGATACGATCTTCACTGCCTGGTGACGCAGCACCCCAAAGGTACAGGGCACTATCCTCAGAGATCGCGGCCGCCTGCCAGCCTCCAGCCGCGATATACTTGATGACTAGACCTCCAAGGTTTTCCACTGCTCCTGGTTGATGAGCCGGTGTTGCATTGTTTCCAGTAGTCCTCCGACCCAAGGATTGGTACCTCGAGTCTCCCCTGAAGCCAGTCAGAAAGAAGGCGGGCTCCTTGGCTTTGCTGTGTCACTTACCATGTCCAGACGCTCCCATCATCCAAGAGCAGAACGGAGCTCGCGACATTTGATTGAAGATCCTTAGGTCTGCCAGGAAGCATATGATGACCGACAGGGTAATTGCCTTCTCCGCTAGGATCTTGATACCATTTCAAAAATGATTCATACGTCTTGAACTCTGTCAGATGGCAGAGATTGCCATTCGGTGCCTGCTTGGTGGTCATGGCAACACAATTGTTTGCCGCCAGAGCAAGTCGACCTATGCGTGGGGAGGTTTCGATGCTTTTGCACTTGAGTGTACATCCATCGCCCCCATCGCCTTCCACAACATAGAGGCGGCCTGCTTCGTCCACACATGCTTTGAGCCCATCATGATCCCCAACAGCTGAATGCAGCTCATGGGCTATGGAGCCTACGTCCTGGTCAATCTTCTGATGTCCGAAACTGATCAAATGAGTCCCGTCAATGACGACTGTAGTGCTCCATCCAGCGAAAAGAATTCGAGAGGCTTTCGAATTCGTGCGGATCACTTCAAAGTTCTTCAAATCCTCTGTGGTATTACATTTCAATTGCTCGTGCGCATTGAATCCAGCGGCGTACAGCGTTTCAAGGTCATTTCCGTGACAGCGTTGGTCACGATCGTCTTCAGCTATCCTTGAAGCCATTCTGGTTTGAGCGATTGTACATAGGTACATCTGCAAGCCTGGATTGAGAACGGGCGCTCCAAGTCAGGCCCCGCTCAGGCCCCCGCTTCCGCATAAGCGAGCGCGAACTGTACGTAGCAAGACAACCATTGAGGTCACAGTGGATGTTTGAAAAGATCAGGAGCCACAGTAATCGAGCTATATCATCCAATCAAGTCATCGTTTAGGTATTGTCCCGCTTCTTGTCTATGACTACAAAGATCCGAGGTGCCGCTGTTGTTGCACAACAACGAATCCTCGAACTGACTGCACAGTGGATCAATATGCCGAATACCAAGACTGTTCATGTGCCTCACCTGGGCGGCATTGATGCCGCATACCAGATGCCCTATCCATACGATCCGGCAAAGCCGACAGTGGTCCTTGTAAACAGTTTCACTACATCAAGCGAACTGTACAAATCGCAATATGCGAACAGGGACTTGACGAACACCCTCAATCTCATTTCCATTGAGCTGCTCGGCCATGGTCAAACGTAGGTAAGACGCCGGCGGTTTTGGGAACGTACTCTGAAGATGGACAGTCGTACCTCCACTGAAAATTTCACCTACTGGGATACGGCGATTATGAATCTGCAAGTGCTCGAAGCCCTTGACATTAGGGGCAAAGTATTCGTGCTTGGGACTTCGCAAGGCGGGTGGATTTGTGTCAGGATGGCTCTTCTGGCACCAGAGAAGGTCAGTCGCCAACATCAATATCGCGTTCCGTGCCGCTGACAAGTCAAGATTGCGGGCATCATTCCGTTGGGCACGTCGATGGACTATGAGTCCGAGAGAACTCGTCAACTAGGATGCTGGCAAGGATTTGATGCTCTTGCTGGCACCATTCAAGAATGGACGACCACCAGTCCCACGCCGGACTTTGTGCCGACGGACGATTACTGCAATTTCTTGATCGATGTTGGTTTCGGTCAAGATGCTCCCGCAGAGACACGCAAATTCTGGACTGAAACGATCAAGTCGAATTATCGTGGCGATGACGGGAGACGTAGAGCTCGGATGGCTGCCATTAACTTGAGGGAGCGCGATGGATTGCACTCGAGGCTTTCTGATGTGAAATGTCCCGTGCTCTGGATGCATGGCACTGCCGACCAGGTGTACAGTGTGAGTACAAAGCAGTATCGCAAGAGATGTCGACATATTCCTGACGTTATCTGAACAGGTTGCGAATGCGAAAGAAGAGATCATGTTGTTCACAAACTGCGATACGAAGCTACAGGTGGTTGAGGGCGGGCAGCACTTTTTGTCCTTTTCTCATCCAGAGATTGTGGATTCTGCGCTGCTGGAGTTTATCAAGAAACATGCATAGGCGGCGGTATGTGGCCATATTGCCAATCATTACGCATTGGAAGACACCTGTCTTTACCACTGATATCGATGATGAACAACTAGGCAGCTGATTTTGTAGCGGTCGGAGGCATGTCAGGCAGCAACATTCACATATATCAATGTCTCAATGGTTTGTCCAACATGCGGCATCCTTTCCTCGCATTGCACAGGAACAGCACTTTGCGAGAATGGACCAGCAACATGATAGTCTCTTCTTCCGTTTGCCAGCAGAATTGCGCCTTCAAATCTACGAAGAATTCTTGGGAGCCACGCGAAGCAGGCCGCTATACATTCAGCGCCACGTGTGGAGCTGGACTCAACACTGCCTAAAACAAGCAAAGTCGCAAAATTGCCATGGCCTGCTCGTCATCTGCCGTCGAATGAGATGCGAGGTCCTCGAAATCCTGTATAAGAGACACGAACTCCAATTCTACACTGCACCAACGGCGAGTCTGCTGGACCAAGACAAGACGCGAAAACGAATCTGCAAAATCGAGGATTACGGCGACGTGTTGCGAAGGGTACACAGGCTGCGAATCGTATTGTTCGTTCCCCGGGAGCCACACGAAGAACGAATACTCCTTGCCTTGATGGCTTATTTGAAGGCCATTTTGGCAGAGAGACGAGTGCCCCTCAAGAAGTTCACGCTGGAGCTGTGCGCGATCGATGCGAAGAGCTGTAAGCCGACCGCAGTCCTATACGCAGCTCAAGGCTTTCGTTCCATCGGAGGAAGCACAGATTTCGAATTTCAAAGCGGCTTTTCGGGCGTTGGATGTGAGAATGCGAAGGAAGTCTTGGTGCAGAACACACACAAGATGGAAAAGGCCGGGGGAAAGGACATGTCGAAAGAAAGGGCTCTGTACGAATTAGAGCGAGCTTGGTCCAAGGCGCAGCCTGGTTGGTACAATGCGAGGCTGATCAGCAACCGTTGGCTGGGAACGACACTCGAAGTGTGAAGATGTGTACTGTGGGTAGTGTTGCATTAGTTCGAGCTGTACAGATAATCGCATGTCATGCCTCAATTCCCATGCACCTAACCTACATACGACGCCATGATTTCGTAACCTCATCTGAATTTGCTCACGACAACTGCGATGATGAGTATCACCAGAACAGTAATGATCGCGATGGTTATGATCTTGTTTGTTGCCATCCTGCAAAGCGGTCAGCGAAATGAGATACTGACCGGTCACCACAGATTTGGGAGATACCTTCTCGCCATGCCCTTCAAGGTCTTGTTGCTTCGATCTGTGTAGCCCTCGCTCTCTAGAAGTGTGCCCCGTGTGTGCTCAATCGTCTCGCGCTGTCGGCTCAAATCCGCCAGTGTATTTCGGCCAATGTCCTCAGTCTCCAACGCAATTCTCTGCGATTCTCGTAATCTGCCACTCGAGCGTTCGAGTCTCTCGGTCCCGCCGAGCAGCTGTTGTCTCTGTGCCAGCTGGTCATCCTGCGTCGGGTTGTCCGTGTACCGCTTTCCGAAGAGGGCCTGGCGGTCGTCATTTGACAAGCTCTTCAACTTGCGCTTCGCTGCATCCACATCGCTCTCGTAGTTCCGGAAACGTTGGTTGACTTTGACTTTCAAAGACTGCGGGATGTTCTGTTTCTCCAGTCGCATTGAGTCCAGCAACTCTCGGGCTTCTTCCAGCGCTCGCTCGGCTTGTGCGATGAATGTTTTGCGTTGCTCGCCAGACAGCTCGGGTATCTGATCCAGCTTCTGCGAGATGTCTGCCTGCACCAGCTTGAGTTCAGCTTCATAGTTGCTGAACAGCTCGGATCCCGCGTCGGTGTCCAGTGGGTTCGACATGGTCGCCGGCGGTTGTGCTGTTCGCGGTGCGCTAGAGGGGTGACTATTACGAGACTCTCTTGGCTGTTGGTAGATATGCGCCTCGAAATGGAGCCCCTGAGTTTGGTGGTGGAGATGTATGCGGGATGTCAAGTGTTCACAGTTGATGGTTGATGCCTCCGGGGATGGTGGAGCCCGCGCGCGCGCAATGATCAGCTGTGGCGCGGACGTGGCTCTCACGTGCGACAGACAAAGCGATCACGATGG